>JAPYKE020000125.1:972500-1086311 GCA_028554795.2 Sinohyriopsis cumingii | reverse complement strand
TAAACAACAACTCTAACATTTTTAACAATAATCCAACAATATAACATCAAACAATTTTTTTCAAAACACAACATTTTTTATTCAAAAATCACTTAACACTAAACAACAACTCTAACATTTTTTAACAACAATGCAACACTAAAAGTTTCTCCACTAGGTAAAGAGGGATAACAGTCTTCCATGGTTTCTAGTAATCTAGGATGACTTCTCTCAAACTGTTGATTTCTATGGTATTATCGAATTCTGCATACAGGATGACGTTCACCGTTTCATCAGGGTCTCGGTCTTTAAACTGAATTTCCACACGAATCTGGCCGGATTTTATAGGGTGGAAATGTCCCTCGTCGCTGCCTTGGTCTGGAGTGAAATCGAAAGCCCACAAAGCGTAGCCTCCTGCATAATCCTCGTACGTAATACCGTGACTGGTATTGGTTCCTAACTGTCCGGTGGCTTCGTACAGGGACAAGTACGATCTCAAGTAATTCTTCTTGGTAAAGTCAGGTTCGAAAGGTCGGGTACACAAGGTCTTGCCATCGCGACTGACTTCGATTTTTGACACGCCAAAGTGTTGAAAGTAGAAAGCATTTTTTTCGGCAGCTCCGTTGAAGGCTGTATTCTCGACGATACCAACGATCAAACGTTTGGGTAACTGTCCTTGGAACAGATGATCTTCGATCATGGATCGCTGTCCCTTGGGAATGGTGAAGGTTTTCACTTCCACACGTCGTATGGGATACTTGGCAGTCGTTCTGCTCAACGTCTGACTGATGTCGTTTCCCACTTTAGGTAACACTTCCACACGGCGTACGTAGAGTCTGGCTTCTAGGATTTTGGTTTTGTAACCGTCACTATCAGCCATCAAATGGAAAGCGGCACTGCTACGATTCAGTCTCAGGCGGACATCCACCCCGTTCAGCAAATACTTTTCTTGCAACCACATGTCCAAATGCAAACGATCCATCAGTTCTAAACTTGTGTCGGCTCCCGTGATTCTCTTTCTTCGTTCTACAAATCCATCATTGTTGTCTTTCCTTTCATCAGTTTCCAATATTTCAAACTTGGTAGGTTCGTCAGCTTCCCATACCACACAGGCATTGAGATGAGTGTTCTTGGCATCTATTCCGTACGTCAAGAGATTTTCCAGGTAGGCACGATAAGGGTAAGTATCCATGCTGCTACTGACCAGTTTGTTATTCAAGTACAAGTCCACTCCACTGAACAAGGAATGCATGAAATTGTTGACGGGAGCTACTGCTTCATCGTCTATAGCACCTCCAGTCTTATCTAGAATTTTGACTTTCAGGTACAAGTAACTGCTATTCAGATCGATGTAATCTTCGGGCTGTCCTTTGATTTCAAACTCGATGGGAGCGGAATCGGTCAGTGAGGAGACGGGGTGAAATTCCACCCACTGGGATTCTTGCATCGTCATCATCGTGGGGGGCATGGCAAACAGATCCAGTTCCGTCTTGGAACAAGCGCAAGATTCTCGGTGCATCATTATTTTGTCTCTTTTTTCTCAATAATCGAAAACGTCTAAGTCTCGAACGGTTCTTCTTTTCTTGGCCTTTCTCGCTTGAAGTCTGGTGAAAGGGTGTTTTCTTCGTCGTCTCTTTCTGCCTTGTCCTTGCTGAATGCCTGACTCGGTAGCGTGCAGGGCATTTATAGGTGTTTCTCGTTGGCCTAAAATGTCTTTGCCCGTTTGCAGCAAGACATTTTTGCCTGCCCTCATAAAGGCTTCTTTAGGGTTTTGTTTGTCGATGATGACATTTTGGAGAAATTCTTTGCCTTGCGTCAGTGCCGCATCTTTCAAGGCGTGCAATCCGCGTGTCACCATCGGTTTCAACACCGGGACCACCGAACGAGAGACCGATTTTAACATGTCTCCTAAACCGTGTCCTCGCTGTCGAGCAACCCGTCGGTACACTGGATACATGACTTACTTACGAGTCGTGAGAGAACCGTTTTCGAAAATGGAGTTTCACCGTGACTTTTCCTTTGGTGAATGGAATATTTTGTCCCAGATCTCCTTTTATAGCAATGTTGACCGTGTCCAAATACGACTTACTGACAGGCAAATAGTGAGGATGTACAAATTCGCGGTGGACGTGGTAAGTGTTTCCACCTTCCTCGTCAGCGTCCGTGGCAGAATCCACTTTGAAAGGAATGACACGCAGTAACGGTACGGAGGTGTGTCCCACCACGTTGTACTCCACCACATCGGAATACACAAACATCAAATTCAGTCCTTGGTTCAGTTCTACCGGGGCACGAAATAACTTGCTAAAAGACTCGTTGTCGTAAACGATGGGTAATTCATTTTTCTTGAGCATGGTCTTTCTCATGTCCATGTCTCCGCCCATGTCAAACAATTCAGGACAAAATAAAATGGACAGGATTTTACTTCGTTCAAATTTCATCAAGAAGCGACGAGCTGCTTTGTGGTACTCCATGGTGACACTTTTGTTGACATGCTCCAAAGCTTTCAGAAACACGACATTAAACCTGGAGGTTATGGTGCTGACCAAATGTTGACCACTAAAATAATAGCCTGGGGGAATGAACAAGTGATAGGTGGTGTACTTTTGTGTACGGGTTTTCTTGTCATATTTGACATTGTTATCCATCCACTGTTGCAATTGTTCGTCATGAACTTCCACATCAAAAAAATTTTGATTGGGAAGGACATTGAGGACTTGGGTCGGGTGAATCATTTCTACTAAAGCCACTTCCCAATGGGCTTCGTGATCTAAGGGGATGGCTTGAGGTAATTTGGCCGTGTAACAGCACAACGTGTTCTTGGGAAACACCTCCATGGAACTGTCACTGGGTAAAGTTAAGTAAAATTGGTTTTGGTGACTCATAATTCCAGAGTTCTGTGGCTGTCCGAGGGGTTAGTAGACGTCAGAGGCGTGTCTCCGCCCAAAATGGGGTTCTGGTTGTGATTGAAGTGGTGACTGGCACTGGCACTGGACACAAGGTTCCCGGGGTTCCCGTTCGAGGTGAATTTCAGGGAGGGATTAGGAAGCAGGTAACCGATGCAACTGCTCAATAAAATGGTCCACAATTGTTTGTCTCCTTGTTGCAAACTCAAATTGGGAATGGCTGCCCCGATGACACAATACACCACGAAGATTTGGCAGAAAAAGACGATTTGCGTTTTAGGCACACGTTCTCCACACCACACCCACAAGGGTTGTTTTTGTAAATCTTGCACAGAAGAACTAGGTGAAGGAGGAGTGGTCGACGTAGCTGCGTCTGCTGTGTGAAAGGGCATGATGGTCACTTCTTTTTATAGTCGATGACTTGCGAAGCGTCGATCCAAGAATCAAAACTGGGTGGATATCCTTTCCAACGTACTTTGACTTCTTTGACACGTCGTTTGCCCACTTTACGGGTTCTGCGTTCGAGAATGCTTTTGATGTCGTACACGTCGTCTTCTTTTTTGGTGACACGTTGTAACTAGGGCAAATAAAACGTTCCTTTGAGCACTTCTCCGTTCATGTCTTCCAATTTATAGACGGCAGGATGACGACCATGCACTCGTCCAGTGACGCGAAACAATTCGGTCGTCCAGTTAGGTAAGTAACCTTTGTCGAAAGTGCGTTTGGTTTTGCCAATGCGCACCCAATCTCCTACGGCCAACTCTCCACTTTTCTTGGGGACAGCCCTCGTCGGGGACGTACCAAACAGACGCTCAAACATCAGCACTTCGTTGTCGGGAGTCACGTCTTGCGGGGCACGTCCGATGCTTCGATGGTAAGATTGGTTGTACGCTTGCACCAGGTGCGGTAAGATGTCGATGTACTTCAGAGTGTGGTGATGCGTAAAATATTTCCACATGCGTTCTTTCAAAGTGCGTTGAAAACGTTCCACGATGCTGGCTTTGGTTTCGAGATTCTCGGTGGTAAAAAAATGAATGTCACGTTTCTTTAATTCTTTTTGGAAAGCTTGGTTCAGAAATTCGGTGCCTTTGTCCGTTTGCCATCAAAGAGGGTGACGACCGCTTTGTTTCAACACCCGTTGCAGGGCTCGCACTAACTCGCTGCTCGATTTGGAAGTCAAGGGTACGACCCAAGCAAATTTGGAAAAGACATCGATGACACAAAACAAATATTTGTAGCCACGATTGTAGCTGGCTAAATGAGAGACATCGGCTAAATCGGCTTGCCATTGATGATCGATGCCTTCCACTCGGGTGCGACTTCTGGCAAACTTGCGTCGAATGGGTTTGTGTAAAGTGTAGGTAGCTTGTTCTTGTAACCATCGTTGCACTTGAGGTAAACGGAGACTTTTCAGTTGCGTTTTGGCAGCACGATACAATTTTTGAACTCCTGCGTAACCTGCAGGATGGGAGGGATCGTAGTAAATGCTGGCTAAGACTTTTTCCATTTTTATTTTTTGTGTTAATAAGACACCCACTCTTGGAGGATGCTACTCTTTTTCTCTTGGGGTATTTTCTTGGATTGCAATGCTTTGCGTGTGCGGCCAGCAATAGGTGTCGAAGAGGAGAAGGATGTCTGAGCGGGGGATATCGGTTCTTGTTTCACTTCTGTCTTCACTTCTGTCTTCACTTTCTTTTTCTCTTGTGAGGAAGAAGGGGTGGCCATCATCTTTTTAATCCATCCAATTCTGGAGGTAGGTGGTGTTGTTAACTTGCGTACTTTTTCTGGTGGAGTTTGAAACCCTTCCTCTTCTTCTCCTTTTTCTGTCTTGGTCACGGGTACTGGTGGTACTGGTACTGGTACTGGTACTGGTGATGGTGCTGGACTTTTCATCAAGGTCTTAAAATCTTTCAGAGTGAGTAGAGCTGTTTCGTCTAAAGCTTTCTGGTGAAAGAGTTGCAGTCGTTGCAAGAGTTGACCGTACTTTTGCGATTTTTCTGTTTCGGACAAATCTTGGCGATCCATCAAGGACTGCAATTCGTGTTGTAACTGGGACATCTCGCTCAGATGGGGATTGGGAGGTAAATGCGGGGTGTGTTGTTCTTGCCACCGATGGTATTCCATCCATCGTTTGTAAGGTACTAAAGCTAGTTTTCGTCCTTCCATGGGGTTGTCAGGGGTCGATTCTGAGATCTTGGAACTTCCGAGGCCTTTTTATCTTGCTCCCACCAGTCCTCCCAACATGGTTCCCAAGACTCCTTTCAGTATGGGGCCTAACAAGAGAAAAATACCTCCACGTTGCACTAACATCTTCTTTTTTTGACGAATGGGAATTTTCTTTTGAACCATTTGGCGAAGAACGTGACGATGTTTGCCTAAGCATTGTTTCTGGTGTTTGGACAAAGGGATCGTGCCTTTCAAAACGTTCAAACAACATTCGCACACGGTATCGATGACCTCTTTGGAGGCTGTTTGAATGAGTTTTTTTCGTAGGGGTGGAGAAGCTTTGGACAGAACAGATAACATGTCCCCATTTTTGGCTAAACGTGGTGGCAGTCCTTTCCTTTTCTTTCCTTGGGGTTTTCTGGAGGGTGACATCTTTGAGTCTTCAGGAGCACCAAAAAACACTGATACCCGACTTGGTCACAGACCTTTTTTATACTGGAACGCGTCGCCACTGATTGTCTTTACGTCGTATTAGTTTGAGGACAGGCATGACACGTCGTGCAGGGGTACGTAACGGACTAAATCGAGCCAGTTCTTGCTTGGACAAATCCAGTAAACTTTGTAACATGCCCGATCTTTCTTGAACTTTGATTTTGGGAGAAGGTACTTTGTGAGCAGCAGCCACTGCCACTAAATTGGAAGGTCCTGCCACTGGGGAAGTTCTTTTGGGGGTCATCAACGGAGAAGTTCTTGGTGTGATCAACGTCTCCAAGTACTCTTCAGTTCTGGGTGTCATTAACGGAGAAGTGGACAAACGTGAAGCTGCCGGAGACGCAGTCACCGCCGTGGCAGGTCGTGGTTTGCGAGTGTAAGGTTGCGTCCTGGCCGAAGTGCCTCTCTTGCGACTAGTTTTCTGTGGACTTTTCTTTTCCTGGGGGCTTCTTTTCTTTTTCCGGGGTGGTGGTGGTGTCTGGTCAGAGGAGGGTCCTGCCACTGGAGAAGTTCTCCTTGGGGACCTGGTCTTTTTCTTCTTGGGGCTTCGTTGGACTTTTGTCTTGGGTATAACTTTGGGGGCATTAGGATCCCATCTTAAGAGTGAGCGAATGATGACCCCTCCTAGAGTACCGCTCCCTCCAGGTTTCAAAATGATTTGTTTTTTGGTTTGAGTGTCGATGCGGGGATCGGCCAGTTGGACCAAAGCGACTTTGTTTCGATCGAAAAAGCGTTTGGTTTGATGAGGAATCTGAATGATTCCTTGGAGTAATTGACGTGCCGTCACCGTGAACCATCGTAAGACTTCTTTGAGACTAGCTTCTAAGACACGAGCTCGTGTTTGTGGATTTTTTTCTCGACTGATGCTATACAAGGCACGAATCAATTTGACGGGAAGATGCGACTGAAGGGATGTCATGTTCGCACTGTGTGAGACAGACGAAAAAGGGTCTGAGGTTTTTATAGATTTTTTTATGGGGAGTGAAATGAAGTCGAGGACGGAGACGTGTACAGCACAGGCCCTCCGTCTTGGCACCAGTGGTGAAACAAGTGGGTACGAAATCGCAAATCCTCGGGAGTCGTAGGTTTCAAATCGACGAGTAAATAGGCGTGTGGCGTTTGAGTGGCATCGTCGTACGCCTGAGTCAGGCAAGGCGTTCCTAACTGTTTGGCTAAGACTTGCACTTGCGATTTATCTCGAGGGCTTTTAAACAAGACCACGTAATGCGCATTGAGACTGATGGTGCGATGGGCTTTACTTTGTTGAAACAAATTTTGGGTAATGTAAACGACACTGGCATTACGGTGATGCCCTTTGCGCGTGAACCACAGTTTAATTTCTTCTTCGTCTTATCCTAACATGTCGTCGAAAATGACCAAATGGGTTTGACGGGAGTCAGAGACGATGCCGTCGTCTTCTTTAGGAATGCCTTCCACAAACACGATGGAATCGCCTTGACTTTCTCGCAAGAGGCTGTACGCCGATTGCCACTCTTTGTAACACCACACGATCCGTTGAGGGGGCCGATCGATCAAATGATGTTTATGTTCGATCAAACGTTTGACGAATTCGGTTTTGCCAGAACCGCTAGGTCCAGCAATGAGCATGTTAAAGGGATGGCGAAGATACAAAGCCTCCCAACTGGCACGATCTAAGTGTTCGTCGATGACTTTGACAGTAGAGGAAGAGGGAGCAGAGACAGTAGAGGTAGCCATGGTGTGAGGAATGTCACTTGTGACACGAAAAAACAAACAAGACAAGAGTTTATATACTTTTTCAGAACACGTTTATTGAATATTTTTTTCAAACATGAATACGAAAGACAAAAATACATAAAAGCCAAAGGCTTAAGTACAAGAATAAAAGGCACATGAACGTGGAATAAAAAACAAGTGTCTGTACAACAACCACATGTTTTCGGTAAAGTTCTAACCAGTTCTATAGTAGGGGTAAGGTCACACAAGTGTCCTCCCGAAAGGGTCTTTCAGGCCTGTCCACGACAGTCCTGTCCTGGGTGACGGGTTCTTCTGACACCGTCACTAACACAGGTTGAAAAGTAACTTTTTTCCTTGAATAACTCTCGTGGATACTGGGCCACCTCTTGTGTCCAAGCCTCAAAACCCTGGTCTCGGTGATGTCCAACATTTGACTCCTAACCAATCTGGTTTCTTCTTCGTCAACGACATGGTAAGTTACTTCAATGAACAATGAACTATTGGTCTTGGACGTTGTCCCTTTTTATATGCTGACCAATATCGATGTGACCGTACGGCAACGTAAAGTGATTGGGAAGTCTCACTCGCTTCTGGTACACGATTTGATAGATTTTTTCCAGGGGCCGACTGACGATGTGGTGAGTGGGTAAACGTACAATCTTGTTCGGTTGATAAGTGGTCACTTTAAAGTTTCCATCCTCTCCCGATTGCAAGGCTTCTTTCAATACCCCAAAGTTGACCACTCGACTGGTACGATGATTCAGAGTCAGTCCTTTCACTTTGCACGTCGTGTGCACTTCTCCTTGTTTGTCCCGGTATTCGTAGCCGTAATTTTTGGGACCACCACTGACGAAACTTAGAATCTTGTCGTCGGGATGCTCGTCTGTCCAGGCTCCTAAACGGTCTCCTTCGATGTCAGGGTGCTGTTGAATCGGGTGATGGATGTAAATGCAACTGTCCGTGTCAAAGTACAGGACGCGTTCTTCTAACAGTTCTAAAGCTTCGTACAATTTTAAGCGAGCATGAGCTGTCACGTAAGCCGCAATGATGACATTTCCAAAAGGGTCGTCTTGTACAAAGTCCAGATCTTCTTCGTAATTGACCAAGATCAAATCCTCTCGAACGACGTCCACGTGTTTCATGTATTTGGTTTTGTCGTGAATCATCTGGAAGTAGCGGGAAGGTTCTGTCAAATATTCCGTCTTGGGTAAACACGGTCGTTGTGCCATTTTACCCCACAAGCAATTTAACATCACTTTGGCAAACGATCGCCTGCCTTCGTTTTTTTCGATGTAGTCTAAAGAGATGCCTTCTTGTTCGTAGTATTTCTCTTTGAATTGTATTTGGTCTTCGTGAGTGTGACACCAGGAAGGATAGCCGCTGGCTTCTTGTTTCAGTTTCAAAAAGGCATCCACGTAGTCGGCGAAAATGCCTTTCTGAGTAGGGTCACCCTTGTGGTACTGTTGTGTCTTGGGAAAGTGGCAAATTTCGTACACTTCTAACAGTTGGTATCCCATGTCCAGAGCTTTGAACAATTCCACGCTGACCCAGGTTCCCGTCAAGGCACGTTCTTCCTGGCTGTGATGGCAAGGTTGGTCCTGGTTGCACGTTTCGGCACAAGTACGGCACAAGGGAAACATCAGTTTGCCTTGACAATGGTGAGGTAAGACGGGATGGTATAGGTTCGTGGGAGGCAAAACTTTGCACTTGATCAAGCCTTCGTATTGTCGAATGTTTTTCAGGTCGATGTGTTCCGTCAGCAATTGCGGGTGCCCTACAGGAAAGCGACAATATTTGCACACGTAGGGATACAACGAACACACGTCCAAGTATTTGATTTCTTCTCCTTTCTCTTCGTCGGCTTGGTACAGCAAACAGGTGGCATTGGTCCTTCCTCCGTACAAACTATCCCTCGGGTTCAGCGGGTCCATGAACTGTTAACTTTCCACGAGGCGTTTAAACTCGGGATCGGTTTTCATACGGTGATCGTACTCGTGTTCCCACATTTCCACCACTTAGTATCCTTGCTGTTCTAACTTTAGGCGTCGCTGACAAGTGTCCTGGTACAGGTCTTCCATGGTCCGTTGTAAAAACTGATTTTTAGTGTCACGGTCAGGGTAGCAGACGGGACATCCGTGTAATAAGCAACCGTTAAACTCGTACACGATCTTGGGGTTTTCTAAGTCCCAGCCATCGACCGAATACGTTCCGATGGTCTTTTCGCCTCCTCCGTTGCGGGCATGCTGAATCCACGTGTCTTCCTTGTCGCACAAGTAATGTAACCAACGTAGGGCTTTGACCGAGTATTGACGTTTGACATAGTGGGTTGTTTGAGGACTGATGACAGCCACGGTGTTTTCAGGCATGAATCGTTGGCGGTACACTAAGGAACACGCTTTGGCAATGGTGCAAGCTTCTTTCAAAGGATCGACCCCTCCGTGTTCCATGAACAGTTCTCGAAATTTTCCACAGCAACGTCGTAAAATGTCCACGTCGGAACGACAATACTTTAACATTTCTTCCTGAAAGTCGAAAGGGTCAGAGGCGTGAGCCTGGTACCAAGCGTAGAAAGCTTCTCGTTGTTCGGTACGCATGTTGTCGGGGTCGTAATAGTGAGCCTCAGGCAAATGGGGTAGAACGGCGTGTTGATTGGCTTCCGTATTGAAAAAGTGTGGAAAGTACCCTTTAGCCATTTCTGTCATTCCAAACGTTTTAGGCATTCGGCTCAAAGGCATGGCCAAATAGCTCATCGAATATTTAAACTGTACTTGTCCCACTTGCATGAAAATGATTTTGGCTCCATTCAAAATCACTTTAGGACGTTCGGTGCCTTGTTCCGTATAGTATCTGAGAAGAAACTGTCCATCGTATCCGGAGAAATTGTGAGCCATCACCGTGGCATGACGATCACAATCTCCGTAACGTTCGATGTCCTCTTGGTTCCACGTCTTGTCGATGGGGTCTAAGACCCATTGGGCAAAATCGGCTAACGTGTTTGGTCCCCGAAAGATTTTTTCACGTCCTCCAGGAATCTTGCTGCAGTGAGGGCAATGACTGAAGATAGGTTCTTGAATGCACTTCTCGCACGCTCGATGAGCCACACAGAAATTAGGGATGTGAATGCCAGTCTCTTGCATGCATTCGATATCGAAAAAGATGAAATTGCCTTTCTTCTTGTGACCGTCCTCTTTCTCTGGTGGGGGTTGGTATTTTTGCACGTAACATTCGTGTTCCAAGTCCACGATGTGGTGACAAATGTGACATTTTTTCTTTCCTCGACATACGTGTGCCTTGGCATTGTTGGTAAGTATGCCTTGTCCACACGTAGGGCACAATCTCAGGAGTTGACAAGCACATTTCGTCTGTGAACCTTGTGTTTTCAAATGTTGTTGGTAACAGGTACGACTGACAAACGTGCGCAAACAAGTCGAACAAGGCACTGGTTCTTCGCTCAGACAGGGTGGAGAGGCCAAACATCCTGGGCATTTCATTCCACAATGCTTGTGTTGCTCTCGATTGTTATAACCATAGTCACATTTCTCACAATAATAACTGGTAATGGTATCGAAATGATCATCGTGATGATAGACATGAATGTATTTTCCGTCCTTAAAATCTTGGCCTCGA
The DNA here is from genome assembly GCA_028554795.2 of Sinohyriopsis cumingii. Classification (NCBI taxonomy): domain Eukaryota; kingdom Metazoa; phylum Mollusca; class Bivalvia; order Unionida; family Unionidae; genus Sinohyriopsis; species Sinohyriopsis cumingii. The sequence continues at coordinate 1,075,425 of JAPYKE020000125.1, read as the reverse complement.
AACAACAGAGTTCCACGCATTTCTTGAGGGTGCACTTTCAAGGTGTAGCGTGGAGCTAGGGCATCTTGCAATTTTTGCATCTCAGGAATGCCACAGGGTGTGTCTTTGGACAGTCCGGCTTGTTGCAACAGGAGTTCTGCTTCATTTCGTTGTTTGGCTCGGTCGGATTGTTGAATAGTTTTCCAGGTTCTTTTCCATTCTACCGTGTCGTTCTTGTTGGCATAGGTTCGTCCCACCACGATGGCACGGGCTAAACACATTTGGTCTTGAGGGTTGTTAATTCGGACGAGACTCTTTTTGGTGTTGCGAAGGTCGTCCACCAATAACATCTTTTTGCGTCCTGTCCCTTGAGGAAGAGAGACGTGGGCCATTTTCAGTGTGGCTTTACCATCGGTGATGTCAAACTGGTCATTAGATTGTTGTACGTGTTGAATCTTGTCCATGATTTTGGAAGGGGTTAGTTCTGCAGGTCTGCTAAACTCGATCCAAACAGGGGATTTCAAACCGTCGTGATCTATGGATAGTGTCAAGCGATCGTCTTCTTTGGCTTGACATTGTCGCTTGAGTGCGGTGAGCAAAGAATCCCACATCTCAGTGATAAACCCTTCTGCTTTCTCCAACGGTACGTCGGCCTTGAAATCTTTAAACTTCACCGTGTAGGTGTAAGCCGTGGTTCTAAATTTTCTAGAGGAGCGCTTTTCCGTCTCTCGAATGGAATAGTATTTTTCAGGGTTGACTAAGGGTGGTGAACTTGGTTTAGAGGTTTCAAATTCTGGTTCACTCATGTCCTCTTCAAAATCACTGGCATGAATTTGTGCCAAGATTTCAGCCCTGGTACGAGGCGATAGATCACGTTTCTGCCTCTTACTTTCTTCTTCTTCTTCTTTCTTCTCGAATGAATGGGATCGTTTCATCTTGAGTGCAAAACGTCAAATGACTCAAGTTTAAACACCATAGACTAATTTATAGTCTTGGCAAACCAGCGTATATAAAAAGGGTGTGTGTCTTGTCCTTTCACTATTCATTTCACTCTCAAGCCGAGCACAACGATGGAAGAGACTACCCAGATGGAACGTTTCGTCAGAGCTTTGCGAGGGGTCATTAGAAAATTCTCTTCAGACCAGCCTACGGACTACTCTCCTTCCTTTCGAGATAAAAGTCAAGATACTTGTTATATCTGTCAGAAGAAAGGGCATTGGTCTTCAGAGTGTCCAGACCGTCAAAAAAGAAAAAAAACAGGGGCTAAAAAAGACAAAAGTCAAGATACCTGTTATTATTGTAAAGAAAAAGGACATTGGTCTCCAGATTACCCAAAAAAGAAACAAGAGGAGTCAGAAGAAAAGAAGGATTCTTCAGAAGAAGAGAGGGATTCTTCGGAAGAAGAGAGGGATTCTTCAGAGGAAGAAGAGGAAGAAAGAAGACAATTCCATTTAAAAGAGGCAAAGAAACAGGAGAAGAAAAGAAGAAGGGAAGAAAATGAGGAAAAAACGGTGAAGAAATTCAAAAAACAGAGAGACTAAACAAGGAGAAAGAAGAAGTCAATGAACTTTTAATTAAAGTATTCTGTGGTGAATTGTGAATTGGATTGTAAAAAATCGATAAAAGAATACATGAATGATATAAGGTAAGTGTCTTTGAGTTTTGATTTTAAAATAAGAAGCTAAACTCAAGCACTCATACACAGACACGTACTATAAGGGTAAAATGGGTGGGGTTTATTTTTGAGTTATTGGCAAATTGAAATTGTATTTCTTTTCGAGAAATGTGGGTGGCCCTGAAAAGGGCCTTTTTATTTTGGTGTAGGGGTGAGTTTAACCAATCAACTTTAACTGCCTTAAGCCTTTGCCACGGCCAAGGCCTACTTCTGATGATTGGGTTGAAATCACTAAGGGTGGTACGACAGGCTTAGTCACAGGGTTGGCGTGTTTAGCTCGGGAAGGTCGTATTCTCTTCGGTCGTGATAAAGAAGTTTGATACATTTGTTTCAGACTTCTTAACTCCGCTAAAATGTCCAACAGTACCGTAGCCGTTTGATTTTCACCCTCTTGTTTCTTTGCTGCTACTTCTTCTTGCTGTTGTTGCTGTTGTTTTTTTCTTACCTCTTCTTGTTGCTGTTGCTGTTGCTGTAGGAGAAAAGCTTGTTCCGCTTCCTTTTGTCGTTGCATAAATTTCTCCAATTCTTCTTTCTGTCTCTGTCTAAAATTCTCCACTTGCGGTAATGAAGAAGGTAACGAAGGTTCCGGAACAAATTCTTGCGAGGTAAGAAAATCCACAAAATCCCAATGTACCTCTTCTGAAAGTAAGTCCGGGTTCCCTTGGGCAGTCTCCCCTGCTGGTGCACCCCAATGGATCGTTTTCTGAGTTTCCGTCATGTTGAATCACTGTCGCATAGATTGACTGCACACAAGCGCTAGCGAATCTATATAGACCAACTGACGTCACAGACTACTCTCTTCGGATTGGATGCGGGCTGACTGAATTTTGTAACGCGTGTTTGGATTGGTGAATGAACTCAATCCGTTTCAATCCTGCCTCTACCTATAAATAAGCGCAGTTCAGTGCATTGATTCACTTGTTCTCGTCGCTTCAAGATGTGGACCGATGTGCAATCTTCTACGCTTGTGTCTTCCATGATGTTCCGGACGGACATACCCATGTATGTCCGATCCAAGTGGACCGTTGTCCACAGGACAAACACCAGTCTGTGGATACGTAGGATCTACGTAGAAAGACAAGGATGCCTGAAAAGAGTGCTGATTTACGGACCAACAGTGAGACGTAGTCTAAGGACAAGAAGAAGACCAATGCGGTGCCCTTTATGTTAATGAATACATTAACATAAACCCAAAGGCCCTTTTCAGGGCCAGCCATATTTCTCGAAAAGAGATAGCCTTTCCATTGCCTACCCCTTTTTTTAAAAAAAAAAATTTAAAAAAAAAAACCCATGTTCAATTTCCCTTGACGCTATAAAGTCCCACCCTGTTTAAATTCCTTTGACGCTAAACCGTCCCACGATTTTTCTCCATATTAATTTCCCTTGACGCTAATCTGACCCACGATTTTTCTCCATGTTAAATTTCCCTTGACGCTAATCTGTCCCAGAGGTCTCTGTAATGCTAATTCCCATTGACGCTAATGTATCCCACTTAACTACTGATGTAGTTTCAGGACCAGTAACTATCGAGCCTTCACTAGCTCAAAAAGTTGATCCTATTGAAAATGAAATCCCTAATTTATACACTACTTTTGTGCAGTTAGAGCTATGACAAAGAAGAGCTCTTGAGAATGAAGTTGATCAGAAAATTATTCCCTTGGTTGACACATTTGTTGGTGACGAGTGGTCAGTGAGCTATTAACTTTTTGCTCCAAAGTCCTGAAGACAGGAAATTCTTAGATTCTTAGTTTAGCCCATGAAATTCCATTGGTGGTCAGTTAGGAGTAACGAAGACTTAACACATGATCTCACATTATTTATATTGACCGGGAATTAAAAGTGATGTTTCCAAAATTTGTTGATCTTTTATTTGTCCAGTGGCTGGCTTTAGTTCTTTTGAACTAGTTTTTTCAACATATTGTCGATGGACCATTTAATTCGTGAATAGAGAAACTTCTTTTAACACAGGATTTGGATTTTTTTATTACGGCTCAGATTGTGAAGTAGCAAGATATAATCCTCAGTCTGCTCACTCAAAACTTAAACTAAGTCAGGACAAAACTTCAAAGGTAAGAACTTTTAAACCTGGTAATAAAGTTCTGTCTCAAATGTCCGTATTTCAAAAGTTTGACCTGTTGATATGATTCTGACAGATATAGAGCAAAAGAAATTTCGGCAAGATGGATTCTACCAATAAAAAATCTCTTCCTCAACATTCCATACTTAAAAATGTTTCAGTTATGTGCGCCCAGGTTTGAACCAATCATTAAAGATTTCATCTGATGCAAGTGATGTATGAGCTGGTGGCGAATTAATTCAAGAAGACAATAAAGGTGCGGATCATCCAATGTTCTATTTCTCTATTAAAAAATAAACAAGCACCAGAGAGATTATTCCACTACAGAGGAGTGTTTATCTTAAATTTTGGCATTACAATGCTTCGAAGTGTATATTAATTCTGCTCCTTCTGCCGTCTTCTTGTGTGTTTAGCTGAAATAGTAAAAGAAAGTTTTATTGTATAAATCTTTATTTTCCTGATGAGAGGAGGTATTACGTATATGCATATCTTTTTCAACTTTTCGTCCATGACTGTTTCTATATTATGTGTGGTTTTTATTCATGACTATGAATGGTAATGATCATCTGTGGTCCAGATATTAGATAGCCAATATTTGTACTCGGGTATAAAATTTTATTTTACGATAGTGTAGATTATTTAGGATCTGTAAATTGATAAAGTAATAAAACCCATGGACAACTATTGGGTAATTTCTAATTGTTGGAGGGTCAGGTGGATTCATAGAAGTATCAAGTTATTTCCCATTGAATGGGTTAGATCACATGACAGGTATTCTTAAATATTAGATTGAGTAGTGAGATCTGTCACCTGGGATATATTGCGACATATAGTCATAAAAGACTCTTGAAGAGGTATATAAGGAGGAACTGAGTATTCAGATTCGTTTTTACGTTGGATTCAGTCCTATTTCGGATTTTTATTTGATATGTTGAAAGCAGTCTCCAGATGTGTTTAATGTTGCGTTTAGATATCAGGAGAGGATATATTTGTTAGGATTATTCGTTGGAATTATAAAGTGCTCATTGGACTAGAATAATACTCTAGCACTATTGTGAATTTTTTCAAAGGAATTCGGGAAATTCTGAAACGTACATTCAGTATTTCAAGTTTATTCGAATCTTTTGGACTTTAATAAAACTTTCATAATTATTTTTGATTCAATTCAGAATATTATAAGTTTCTCTTAAATTTTCATTTTATAACCTTGTTAATTAAATTATTTGTTAAGTTTGAACAAAACTTGTTGGTTTAGCTTCCTCCTTTTACTGTTTATAACCATAGAGTCGTAACAATATACATATCTTTAATAGTGTTTCATTAATAATAGTATTTCAAGAAATAGTTACAGTATTTTAAGGATTTTTGTTCTTTTTGGATTAAAAATGCATGGATAAAATGAAAAGGAAGGATTTAAACGCTTAAACAACAGTTGTACTCGAAGGATCGATTTGAATAAGTATTATATTTAATTTTCATGTACTATTATTTTGTATTATATTTTCTTTCGTTTTTAGTATTACTATTGTTTGAATACCTTACGCATTTTCTCTATTTTCTCTCTATCCTTACTTACCTCACATATCGATTTCAGGCAGTCAGTGTAGAATTTCAGCTATCGGATACCTTATTGAACTCGTGCATTGAAACAATATAAAATGATTTATAATTCTTTTAATGATTTATAGTTCTTTTCTCAAAATGTTAAAATAAAAAATAAAACAAACACTTGTAAAAGCTAATATTTAATTACCAGATTACAGTGTTGACCTTGATTTATCAAATACTAGTAGATGTGTTAATCTCTTGGAATGAAACACCGTAAGAAAACGGGGCGGGGGGGGGGGTTCACCTACGTGGTTCATTTTTCGTTGGGGATTTAAATTCGTGGTTCGGGGCAACAACGAAAACCACGAAAATTGGTCCCCCACGAAAATTGATGTTACTACAGTATTAAACAATAATAGTTTAAAAGTCACAACATACCCTTACGTTAATACATCTAGCAGGATCTTATCTACGAAACTAGCCCATGCCACTTTACTGCGGTATATTGATAAACATCAATTAGAACGTTCCAAAGCAGTTTTAATTATTTAAAACAAATGTGATTGAGTTTTTATATTTTTTAAAGAACTGTATCCTTTTATGAATAGTTTTCAAGGATAGTAAAATGGACAAGGATTAATACAAATAGTGGTCTATCTATCTAACAAGCTAGCTAAGTAGCTAAATATAAAGGAACACTAATGTAATGACCCATTTTCCTCACATATTCAAGTCGTATTTTAGATTTATTTTGATACTGTTAATGTCATGAAATTCAATACATAATAAATCAGCGTGCAGACACAAGACAAGTGAAGATTAGTCAAAAGGTAAGTCATATTTTCAATCACTGACGTTTACACCGTTTTGGTGACCATACTGCTAGAGATTCAAAATGCGTGTGTGTGTATGTGTGATTTGGATTTTTAACGTAGCTTTAACAACTTCTCAGTCATATCGCTACGATGTCTACAGTGTGACAGTTTATAGTGATGTCTAGCACTTGGGCATCATACCGCAGACATATAGCATGATGTCCCACCCAGTAACATTACCCTGACATCAGGCCGACCAGTCCTAACACTAACATCTTAATGCTGAGCGCCAAGTGAGGCAACTGTTAGTACCATTTTTGTAAGTCGTTGGTGACTAGGCCGGTGATCAAATCCACGACTTCCCGGATCCGAGGCGGACACTCTAACCACTAGGCCACCGGAGCGGTGATTCAAAATGCCAATAAGTTGACTGTTTGGGAACCCTAGTGACAATCAGGCTAAACATTATAAATCAATGAATGAAATGACTACATTCTGTGCATTTTTTATATTCTTGATGCCTTCTGTTTTTAAAAGTAAAAGGTGGTATAAACAGATGGGATGGTGCAAGAATACTATAACACGGTATAAAAAGTGTATGTTATAGTAACCAAGTTTTGCTTTGCTTTTGCCTTCAAAACAATATCCGTCATGGCTTTCCTCAAATAAAAAGATAAAGAAACCAACACAACCATAAGCCCTTACTTAAACAGCCAACACTCGCTCCAGAGCAACAAACGTGTTGCAAATATGGCATTAGTTAAACTGGACATTTCCATTTTGTTTTCTATTATTGTAATCGTGGTACATTTTTATATTTTGTTTTGTCAAATATTTCTTAATCAGCACTTTCTATCAATATCATAAAAAAAGGTATTGATTCAGCTGGTGACATAATGATTTTGAAACAGTCATTCAAGGTTGCGAGAGACATGGGTCACAAATCAAGGACTGGTGCAAAGTTAAGACAGTCGATGATACTGTGCAGATAGATGTACACAAAACACTGCAGGAACTAAACAGTAAACAGGTGACAATATGTAAGACATCCACTTTCAAACTTCTAATACAGTTTTTTTTGCCAACTAATTCGAGCATAACATAAAAAGATTTGTTTGTTTTGAGTGAAGAACAGAAAAAGGTCATCGATTGGATTTGTCACCCATTATATTTACTCAATATCTATTTTAAAATGTCTGTTTCTGGAGGAGATAAAGGACTGTAACATTGTGCAAGTTGTAACAACAGTGACCTGCAGAAACCTGAAAGATTAACATGCTTAAGCAATTAAGCCGGTTTCATGGTCATCCAGATGTAGTGGGCAAAGGCTAAGATAGGTCCGAATTTAGCATTTAGTATTTGGATAATCACATTACTGAAATAATCATGCTAAAAAACTACTTATTAAGTCTGCCTTTTTCCATTAGCAAGGTGTAACAGCATTGTCTTACCAGAGGTCTCTGTTCTATCAAATCAATTAGCCATTTTAATGCACTTTTTGTTTTACAGATGTTAGTTATAGATAGAATAATCATGTTTCCTGCTAAACTTCAAAGTGCGTGTCTTGCAGTATTACTATATGTCTTTGTTCAAACATTTAGAGATAGAAACAGAACTATTGGATATTATGATTATAAAAAGGGATTTCTCAGATAAGGAAAATTGTAGCTGTAAAAGGTAATCATTTGCAACAATTAGTATATTTCGCAGTTCATGTATGTGGTAACCATACAGATAGTTTACGTAAATTATATACTTAGTGGCCAGTTCAATAGACTTTCTAAATGAGGCGTGAATTGTCTTTTCCAATTAAATTGAAAAGGAACTATGTGAATAGTCTTGGTGAATAAATATAAATATATAACAATATTTTTCCACATGCCTTTGTCAACCTATCCAGATATCAGTCATGGCATCAATATTGTGGCCATACATTGATTTAACTATAAGATGGACAGTGTATGTATCTTTTTCTCCATTAATGATAAAGATGTTCATGTATTACAATTTGTTTTTATTTAGCTGAACACTGGCAGTTTGGTTTGGGAGAATATCCCCATGGCTGACAGTGTCCACCACTGTGCTGAATCTGCAAGTGGATTTAAAGTTCTGTCATGGCAGGTTAGTGAAAAACCTATCAACAACAATTTTATTTTAATGGTGAAGGATTTAGGTTGTGGGACAACTTTTAAATCATTCAAAAAGTACATGTCAGCAAACGTACTCAAATTTAAAATGTATTAAAGTGTGTTCTTGAGATAAAACACTTGAATCCACTGAATCTTCTCATCAACCCAACCATTCTCCTGCACACATACGATATATGCTTTCGATGCATGAATGTTCTTTTTAGCTTCCTCATGCTGTTATCAATTACCATTGGAGACAACTCATCTCCTGAAGTGGAAACTGCAAAGACTAAAGTAAGACATTTTGTCTGCTCAATTCATGCAAATTTTCACACTTTTAAGACTGGCCTGATCGCTGCGAAACTGACAGGTTTCTTGTCATTGTTCTTGAATTAAATATGTTGATAATTATATGTTCTTTCTGTATCTGTCTTTCATTTAATATTATTGAATTTTTGTACAACATTAAAAAGGAGTTTGTTGTTGATATCAGATGACTATTGGACTTCCGATATCGTTGTTGGAGTTGTGAAGTCATCTGACAAGTAACACAAATGGCTGAATTCATCTGACTAGTAACACAAATGGCCAGTACCGGGTCATGTTTCATCTGTGGTGTAGTTTTGTCTAGTCTGTCATCGGATTAAAGACATAATGATTATAATACTTGCCATATTTGCCATTTTTGAGAAAATAAATCATTTTTCTATCGATTTGATGTAACATAGTTTAAATTTGCTAGGCCTGCTGGTAAGTGACTACCATATGCCGCTACCGCACAGTGGAAGCAAATTCCTAAAAAAAAAAGGTATGCAATTGTTCTGACCTCACCTGAACTTAGAAGACCAAATGTGAAAAAATAGGATTTGTATATTCACAGGAAATCCGGATTAGAAAACGGACAGGTATTCATTTAATCCAAATTTGTTGTCCAAAATGTTGAATTGCTTAGCTGAACATTGGTGTGAAACTATAACACAGTGACATTTGCTTGAAGCATTGGTTTCAGATCTTAAATAGAACACAAGAGAAATGGGAAATTGTCATCCCTTTTATTATGTATTCACAAACAAAACGAGCAGTACAGATTTGGGGACTGGTTTATCAATTACAAGAAGACAATTTGATTTTGAAGAAATTCAGTTGTTGTTTATGTAGCAGTTATCATTTTGAAGGCATTTTTTGTCAAAATTTAAATCAACCCTTTTTGTAAATGTTTTTAAATGATTGATGTTAATCCAGATCATCTTAATAAGTTTATGTCGTTTGAAAAATTTTGTTTGGGTTTTTGGCACAGATATATTTAAAGTTAAAACTGTTTTCGTTTCAAGAAAAGAGTCTAATACTTAGCATTTATTTTATTTTCCTACTGTGGTAGGAAATGTTTACATTGTATAATATGCATATTTTGCTATAGAATTCTTTAGAATTAAAGGTTTGAAAGGAAGCAAAACTAATTTATGTTCATTATGTTGTTTCCACGTAACAACATAATGCAGGTCAGCACGGTAAAATTAGAATTTGTATTCTGTACGTTGAAATGACTTTTACATGCCAATTTATATGAATATAGTCAAACTTCTTTTGTGTGATACATTTTATGGTTTTGCATATGATCATCTTTTCTGACTATGTTGGAGAGTCTCGAGTGATAACAGCTTTAGATTTAGAAAATGCATGTTTTATAATCCAAAATGTTCTTTAATTCCATTCTTTAATGGTCATATGTGAACCTTAAAAAGATAATTTCATCCTGGAAAACCTCTGGAAATGACCTGAAAATTTATCTTTAGAAAAGCATGGAAACCATGTTTGTAACTACTGCTTTTACAGTTGACCAGTGAAGGTAAAATCTGATATTTAGATTTGATCAATTTTTCCGTCACTATTCTAGAAATATTATAAATAATAAGCTATTTTTTTAAATGCAGCACTGGTAACATGTATATACTTTTCCTTTTGCAGTAACATTATAACTGTTGAAACTGTTCTTTCATTGTAGGTATTATGCTGTCCTGTTTGTCCTGTGAAATTCACTAACGAAGACTTTATTTTGAACCATTAATTGTGCAGACATGTTCCTTATAGAAAGAAAATGGAGATGATGTGTATGTTAATTGAAGCATTTATTGCAAAATCTGAAATAACTGCAGACCTGTTTACCTGTCCATATTTTACCGCATTTGTACAGAATAAAGTCCCTCGGTATGGTCACTGATCTGAAAATACGATTTGAGGATGCATTTCTTTATTAATTTTTTGAATTAATTTTTAAGTGGTTTTTATTTCGTTTTGTTTTGTTGTATCATCTCTTCAATCCGCGTCCGTGTCCGCAGTCTGTGTCACATCATTGATTTTAACATTCTCAGCATCCGGTTGTTTAAACAAAGAAAATTGTCGATGATAAGAAAGTTTCAGCATGAAAATGGAAAGTCTAAAAATAGAAAGCAGCATTTTCTATTAGTCTATAAACTCTGTGGTCATGCCTTAAACCAGCGTCTGAAAGAGAACTTAGACTTTTCCTGTGCACATGGTGGATGGAATGTGGAATCAGAAAATCATGCAAAATTGGAATTATTCGTGAAGGGAAATAGAAATGTTTTATCAATGATGAAGGGAAAGGAAGTCAGTGATCAATACATATTTCAAAAGCAAATAACACGTGCTGAGGTGATTCTCTGTGAGTTGATCATAAATATGAATTTGTCATTGAGCACAGCTGACAAGTTAACAGAAGCAATGACAAATATGTTCCCAGATTCCAAAATTAAAAAATAATCGGCTTAAAAGTATCCAAAGTCGGCTTCCAAGGTCAGCTTGCTTTGCAATAAAAAAAATAACCTTTGTCTTCAATATCATGTTGGCAAAATGACAAATAATGAATTTTATTTGCAAGATACTGTCATATAATTGAACTGGATATAATACAATCTTGGTTATTTGACACATAACAATGCGTCATGTGTGAATGACACATACCTTCAAGCAATCATTTCACTTTTTCACTCTCGTTTGTCATTTTGTTGGATCCAGTTTTCAATCAGATAACACATTCAAACCTCTGAGTACAACCAAACACGATTTGTTTCTCTATGTTCATGTCAGTAAACATTGTGTCTTGTGTAATCTGATGTAATTGAAACATGCTACAGTATAGATGTCTACGCTACATGTATGGACTTTGTGGATACATGTTTATTAATGCTCATGATGGAAAAAAGAGAGGCATAAGTGATAACAATACAATGTTAATTTCTTTCATTTTATTATCAAATAAGCATTTTGTTTATCAATTTTAATGCAACATGGGGGTACAAATTAAACACAAATTTATTTCACTTTTTAAGTCTTGGAACATATGACCTAGGTGTAAAAACGTTTCACCGTAAGTTCTAGTACAGGAAATAATAATTATTTTATTGTGTCCAATATATACAGTTATTATTAAAAGTCAAGTAGCACTAATTTATAGTATTATTGATAAACAATGAAGCCTCTGCAATAACAATATTGTGTATGTTCAAAATAGATCATATTTTTATTAGAACCACCCCAATTTTCTCTCTAAAATGCTGTGAAATGTAGTAGAGTTTTCATATGTTAGTTTAGTTTTTCGATTATATAATACTGAGACAAAAAGTATCCCATAAATATATACCTTGCAATTAAGCAACATTGAACAATGATAAACTGAACTAATTTTTTTCAGCAGTTTAAACAATAAAAATTGATGTTAAAAAAGTAAACTAAAATCAAAGTGCTGTCAACAATGCTCATTACATTGCTATTGAGACAAATGATGCCTCTAACTTGCATAATCTAAATTCAGACCAAAACTTGCTTTAACTGCATTCAAATACATGAAATTGGAGTTTTATCCATACAACTGAACCTAAATGATTGCAGTCAAAGTGTGCAGTATCCAGTGTGTTCAAGAATCAAAAATCTTAACATCCAAACCAACATTCGTCATTCTGATTAACTTACCCAAAAAATCGAATGTAATCTTGTAACGCAGCATTTCCCTTTACCTTTGATGATGTATTCCTTCTGGAATTGCCCACTGACTTTATTGGATCACTGAACAAATGAAAGAAAAAGAAACATTTTGCATTAGATGTCTGAACACCTTGCATACCATTGTTGGAAACAAAAAGGAATCAATACATACCCATCTTACATAATTTATTTCACCAACATAAAGCAGAGGTCACATTTAATTGCATAAAGAGGTACCAAGTCTATTTGTAACTATTAGAAAATCTAGGTGATTAATATTTACATCTGAGTAAACATTAAGTCAGTACTCAGAATTTAGTCCCTATAGTCCCTACCTTTCTTAACAAATACCCTCCTACTGCTGGCTCAATAGTGTAATCATATTGTTTGTTTATTGATTGAAAGGTATTTTAGCTACTCTTTGTAACAGTGTCGCTTCGGTACAGTTGTCTTTAAGTTAGAAGCTGTGCACAGTCAGTGACAAAGCATCTTTGTGAATTCAAAATGTGTTGCTACATGAAGTTTTATCACAGTACACGTACTTTGTGCTTTTATTTCATCTGGGTATTATTAACATATTGTCTATTTCTAAGCTTTTTGGACACGGGACGAAAGAGTTCTTTGTCTCTGGTAGAATTAACACATGATATATTTTCGTGACTGGAAATTGTAAGATTCTTTAGTAGACTGTAATCTTTTGGACACAACATACTAAGTTTTTTTTTCTTCAGTTTGGCCAGTGCCTGCGAACTCTCTCTCTCTCTCTCTCTCTCTCTCTCTGGACGTATTACCTACAATAAAAAATTGCTTTCACTTCGAAATTTAGGTAAAGGTTTGCTCTACTTGTGATACAGAGGCAATCAATATACTAGAATAGCAGTAATTAAAAGCAACAGCGGTTTATAAACATTCAAACTCATCTGCATACCCAGCATGTAAAGCTGATTATTAAATGATACTATATCATCACTACGAATACACACCCCCCCCCCACATAAAGATTAAAATTAATACTGCACATAATAATACAATATGTGTGCAATAACTTACATTTACATGCGAACAATTCAAAGTGAAATATCTAAGGCATACTGGAATTAATGTGTTTAATCCAGAAATGCAGCACGTGATGCCTTTAGTGTTTGTAGGAAAAATTAATAATTGTTGGTCATAGATGGTTAAACGATTTAGTGTATTGTAAATTGGAGTAATCACAAAAATATTGCAAATTTTTCATGTTAATGTTAAAAATAATACATAATTCAAAATGCCGATCTACAGCTTAAGGAAAGGAAAATGGACCATTTTTTATGACAAATTAAAATGTTCCCACTCTGTTACAAAATGAATAATATTTCCCCTTATACACATTAATGTATAGCATATATGTTATGAGATGTGGCAGACAACTTTAGATAGCTTTTTCTGTCTCATGCAGGATATGGGATAGTCAGTCACACCCATACTTCTAGTATGGATGCTGATACGAGTCATCTATGATATATCAAATGGAAAATATACCTTTGCAGCATCACATTTTTCAGCTTGTCCTTTAGCCGCTGACTCATCTACACACCTTTATCAGAGGAATGATCATGTGAACATGTTTTCGACTATCAGGTGACAAGGCCTATTTGTAAAAGTCCATATAATTACCAAAATCAGCCGAAATCTACACTAATCTGCAAACAAAGTTAACAAAAAGAAGAGAAAACAGTAATAATGTAGAATATTTCATGCACAAATAAACTATAATGACATTATGGTCAGCTATTAAAACATGTTAAAAATACCATTTCATCGATCCGATAACTTTACCCAAGAACAGTTACGCTGGCAATAATAACATTCTGATAATGATGTTAGGGGTTGTCCATAAAGCACATATGCAAACAATTGGTGATTTTCTTTTGAACCCCCTTTCCCATTACTCATTGCAAAGCATACATTTCTGTATCCCACCCTTGTGTATGTACATTGCTGAGTCACCACCCACTTTCCAAGAAAAGTTGGGACAATTGAATTTTAGAAGATGAAGTTATAAGTACAGTCATTAAAAATAAGCAGAGGTTTAAATTAATAGCATGTAAAACAAACTTTGAAAATGAAAGTAGGAAAGTATTAACATCAACTACAATAGTGATACATAGCTTAAATTTTACAGAAATCGTAACCAATGCTTTTCTAAAAAAAAATGTAAATATTTCTCTCTAATAATAGTTTTATAATGTTTAGTAGACTTTAACTTTAGTAGTCAAATATCAGCCACTAACTGAAACTTTGATATCAACTGTGGAAAATTGGAATATAATCAGCCTTATCATCATTTGGAATGACTGGACCTCAAATTTTTATCATCAGCTTCGATATCATCCAAATCATGAACAGTTCATGTTGGCCTAGGAAGAGTAATAAATTTAAGACACGCCTCTGAATCTCGCTCTTATAAAAGTAAAGGACAATAGGTGTCAAATAGGCAATCCACGTCTCTATCCAAATACAATAGGTGTCAAAAAGGCAATCCATGTGTCTCTCCAAATACAACAGGTGTCAAAAAGGCAATCCTTGTGTCTATCCAAATACAATAGGTGTCAAAAAGGCAATCCATGTGTCTATCCAAATACAATAGGTGTCAAAAAGGCAATCCATGTGCCTATCCAAATACAATCCAAATTACCATGGATATTGCCCTCTGTGTTGGATTGATAGACGGAAAGACGCACAAAAAGAGTGACAACTGAATGCCTTTTGACGTATTTCTTCGGTCGAGGCAAGATATTCATTGTCGTTTCTAATGTCAAAACCTTGGGAAGTCAGGATTTAAAAAAAAAAGACTGCGTACAAGACAAAGTTGACGAATTTGAATCAGATTATTTTTCTTCCTGTTTTCTCTATTTTTCTCGATTTGATCTCATCCCTTTTTATTAGGCGGGCAATAGCTATGGGAGTACCTTTTTTTTCCAAAATACTTGTTAACAGAAAACAGTATGATGCAATATACTTTTTTTTCCTCTCTCTATCTCTCTCTCTCGCTCTCATATATATCTATAAATGAGACCGGAATTATTAGCGATGAAATTATTAACATAATGTTCGCAGATAATAAATCATCCTAATAAAATATTAGATTTAATAAAATCGACAGAAAACGGTATTTTTTAGAAGTGACCTCGTGTATTGCATGGTCGAATGCGCTCGCCTTTACATGTCACTGACATCTCTGTCAGCGCGGGTTCGAGTCACGGCTCGGTCAACGTATCTAAGACAGCTTGCTAGTAACTTCCCGTGGGTCCGTAGATCCAACCGGGATTTCCCAGGTTCTTGTTCTACCAAATATACTGGCCGTTATGAATATTTTATCATGTTCTCAAAAATGACGTTAATCCATCCAAGCAAGCCAACTGATTTCCTTAGTGTAGTGCTAAAGAATTTGCTCTACGAAGAGTTGTTCTTACTGCTACAGAAAAGGTTCAGAGGTCCCCTAAAAGTAATTTGGAAACTGAAGATTCGAAATTGTTATACAATGTTTGATTGACAATTACCAGCCACAAAAGGTTTTCCGGAACAAATTTTGTAGAAATTTATATTAACGAATCCAAATTTTTGTCTCCAAATTGTGACAACAATCTGCATCCGCAGAGAAATCATTCTTGCAAAGAATCCCATTCTCCAGTTTCACATAATAAAAAAAAATCTTAAAATAAGTAAGTTATAAGAACACATTTGTGCCGAACCGTAGAGTGTTTTTTATTCTCTTCTTCATAACCGGGTATTGCCCTCACGTATGCTATCGCAAAACAATATTAAGGCGTCGAGAGATTACAGTGAGGTCAAGAGAGGTAAAAAACAATAAAATCGTCCCTTTCGACAGCGAGAGTCACTGTAAAAACACCCGCCTATCATGTTTTTACATAGACTATTTACTGACAAGGCCGAGTGGTCTAAAGCGTTCACCGTTACGGATCATTGCCATCTCACCTCTGTCTGCGTGGGTTCAAGTCTAATGTTCGGCCAATGTGGGTGTGTGAGAAAGCCTGCCTGTAGTTTCTCGTGGGTTGGTGGTTCTTTCTGGGTTTTTTCCAAGCTTCTTCCTCCACCATTCATACTGACCACCATGTAAGGCCTGTTTTGTGCTGAAAAATGGCGTTAAACACAACAACAACCGACAAGGCCGGCCCAAGGATTTTTGGCGCCCTAGTCGATAAACGACTTCGCCCCTCCCCCCACAACAATAAAAAGAGAACTTATTATCAATACAGCACGAAATATTGGAGCAGACCAGATTGTTAAACAAGACGATTGTGTCACGTCGTTTAAATTAGCGAACCAGGATTGTCCTTGTGTTCTGGAACGCCTCGTCATCATGGGGGAAAATGCAGACCGTACAATGATTATATATATATATATATATATATATATATATATATATATATATATATATATATATATATATATATATATGCCCACATTTATTGAAACCATATTGTTTTGTATTAAGGACATGCGCATTAACGCTATTCATTTGTAGGATTTTGTGGGTTTAAGTAGTTACTAAAATGATTATACGAACGTCCTTAAAAATAGTAAGCATGTTGGATTTTTCTGTGTAGTAATGATTTGTAGCCTGTTGTGACATACACAGATGGGTTTAATAAATTTTGTTTCATAATTGTGACAATATTCATATACTGCATGCCAAAAATATGTAAAATTCTTATATTAAATTGCTTTCGATTCAGTACACAAAATACACCTTGCATTACACAGTACACAAATTAATAAAGGGTTCAAGGGAGACCATTGTACACCATAGTAAATATAGTTATATTAAATAAATAATTAAATAAATAGATAAATAATCATATACATAAACAGTCTTTTATAAAACAATGAACAGTGAAAATGCATAATACTGTAAATATCAAAGCTCAAGGGATTTCTGTTATACCCCTTAGTGGATTTTTGTCGTGGGGCCTTTTATTCTATCAAGGGGCTTCTGTCCTAGTGAGTTTTGTCCTAAGGGACTTTTGTCATGGAATCACATAAATCATCCACCAAAAATGATCCATACAGGTTTCCAAAACGTATTTCCAACTGGGTCCTTTGGGTTGGAGCACATAGGCAATTCATTTAGTAACATATCTTGAATCTCTTGTCTTGCTTTGTTTTTAAAATGTATGACGTAACAGTCTTTTTGAAATTATGTATATTTGAAGTATTTTTTATATAATTTGGTAAAAGATTTTGGTCCTTTATTTCCAGGGCCGGCCTATGGCCGATTGGACAAATTTGGTCCAATCGGCCCCCGCGCTCACAGAGAGAAAGTAATTTTAAAGCGGTGGAAGAAAATTTTGTTCAATATCATATAAAACTTGTTTGAAAGTTTATTTTCAAATGCTGTGCTAGCAGGGGGCCGCGAGTGAATTTAGGTGCCCTCGCCAAAATGATCCAAATCGGGCCCCGCGTTTGTTAAGATAGTGACAGTTTATGGCATTGTAGAAGAAAGTCATCTAGTCTACGCTACAAACACGTATCTAACATAATTATATTCACTTCTCCTTGTGGCAAATGGTGATGATCACTAATTTTGGCTTGAATACGTCGGACTTTTCTCATAATGACCTCTCCGGTGGCCTAGTGGTTAGAGCTTCCACCTGAGGTGTGGGAGGTCGCGGGTTCGCAATCTAGCCAAGCCATACAAAGACTTAATAAAATGGAACTAACAGCTGCCTCACTAAGTGCTCAGAATTAAGAGGTTAGTGTTAAGACTGGTCTGCCTGGTGTCAAGATAATTTGACTGGGTGAAACATGAGGCTACATGTCTGTAGCACGATGCCCCAGTAGGCCTACTAGACGTCACTGTAAACTGCCACACTGCAGACATCATAGCGATATGACTAAGAGCTACGTTAAAAATCCAAAATCACTCACACACACACACACACACACTTTTATCATAAGTTTTTGTATGACCATGAAAAAATAAATTGTTTTACACTGTTCAGAGTATAGCTTACTGTACTTAAGTAAATCCATATAGAGAAATGCAAATTAATCGGTATAACTTATAATTTTCTCATCTTTGCAAGACGTTATTTAAGATACATGTATCGCATCAATTGGTGATTGTTTTTATACTGTCAAACAATCACCTCGGCAACTAACTGACAACAGAGTTACGTCGGTTTATATCCATTACCAATCCAAGGAACGCTTAAGGCTATTGCTTTTGCTGTAATATTTTAGCGAACACACATACTAAACAGGTTTAAAAAAAGTTTTTACTTATCTTATTTATATATCAGACCACATGCATTTAGATCATTTTCAGATACTATTCTTAGCTGGCCAAACCTATCCCATAGCCGCATCCTGCACGGCCATGCACATTTGTCGTAGGGCAACTCGAGTGACCTAAACTTCTTACATGAATAGAACATTTGTCACCATAGATAGCCGCAGATAGTAGTAAACAATACTATTCTAGCCCACACGTATACGAGTTGAACTGTACGTTTCCATAAAGTATTTTTAACAATAAATGAGTATATATTGCCTTAGGTTACTGCACCGTGACTCTCATCTTAACTCTCCACCCCCACCCCACCCCCATGACTGCATGGTACTGACTAATACAAAATAAACAAGTCAACTTGTCTAATTAGCAGCAAACAGTGAACACCAAAGGTGGCACATCACATTTTTTTTTTGCAGATTCCTCAAAGACTTGCCATTTAATTAATAAATTAAATGGGAATGAATGTGAATCCCAAACCTGCTTATGATACATTCGATTGGCTAGGAATTTACTCTCTCTCTCTCTCTCTCTCTCTCTCTCTCTCTCTCTCCTATGTTTGCTAACTCCGTGAACAAATATGGATAATAATAATGAGTTAACTCATCCTGCGATATATTTGCAATGGCCATTTGCTGCAGTACTATCAGATATGTGTAACTCGTGTGGCTTCTCAGACTGAGCTTGGGATCTGATTACGTTGGCATTTTTTGATGATGCTGTGTTTACCTGTATGCATCCATCCACAATGAAATTAATAATATGCAGCAAAGAGATGTGTAAGTCCTCTTGTTTTCGCGAGTATATAGCCTTGAAGAGTCATCTAAATGCACGTAGATTTGTACAAATTGTAATTCTGGTCACATAAGAAAATCGTCCACCCACCCCATTCCTTTCAGAAATGGATCATCCAACTTTGTAAGTCCTATCCAGGACCGCGGACAGGGTAGGGCAAATTCCGGGGGACCACAACGGTCACGGGGTCCACCGTTGTTTCAATTTGTGATTCACTGGGGCCTACTGGATAATTTTTCCTAGGGCCCACAAAGCCTGTCCGCTGCCCTGGTCCTCTCTGATGCTTTTTGTACTCATATCTACTTTTCTGTTTTAGGCAGGTTACTGAACTATTAACTCATGCTTTTCAAACACGATATTCATGTGAAGGGTGTACAGATGTCAAACCTTTACAAATTTGTTTGAAACTTTCTTCACGAACATCCATATTGTTAACGACAATCACTTAAAAGTTGCCCTATGTTGATTGCGCATGCGTTTAATATTGGAGTGGAAAATCCCATATTCGACTTCCTGAAAAAGGTCTATAAGAACTTGACAACTAATTTATAAGCGGTTGCAAACTGTATTATGAGTATATTACAAATATGTGGTACATTTACAATTCAGAAAGAAAACACGTATATATAATTTGGTATAAAAATTATCATTTATATAGATACTCGGAAGTGTTACTTTTTTATTTTTAAACACAAGAATTGTCTTTCTTTTATCCCATGCACATGAAGTGACTTTGAAGTGACTAACCGGTTTCAGTACACAATTTCTTTGCTGGTGTGTGCGTGAGTCAGTGTCGCAATTTGTATTTTAGTTATAGTTTTTCAGTTTGATATCGGATGATCTTGTGGTTCTAAAATAAAGTTAATGCACACTGTTTTATTACCGATAGTTAGTATGTATACGATTGTGGCGTGCTGGCTAATTTGATACAGAATGTATTATATCAGATCTTCAAAATGTGACTGTCTTATGAGTATTGCTGTCTGCCCGTCAGGTCTTTGTTCTAATAACACGAAAGCAGTCAGAGTTTCAACTAGAGTAGTCGCGCCTGACTTATCTCCATAATCTTTTATTATTGCAAGTAGACTACCCCACACCAACCCCCATCCCATCCACAAAGAAACACATAATTACAGTTCAATAAGATATAACGGTAACGGGATTTGAACAGAGTATTTCTTGTACACGAAACTTTTATATAATTTCATGAGTCATTTGACTTGATTTTATAAACATTTATTTATACATTAGGAAACTTACATTGGAAAAAACTAACAAATAACGTAACATGTCATCACTTTTTATCACTCACTTTTTTACAAGTTGCACCTAGTTTACCTTCAAAAGAAATATAATTTGCAATAAGACACCAAGATACGGGTTGCCTTAAAACTGGGTACATTATAGATACAAATAGGAATGAATGAAGGAGAGTAAAAAGTTTAAATACACATATTCTCTGTACATCGCCTTGTTTCGTTATTCATTTATTAGTTTACAAATTATTCGTTTGTTTGATGAATTGCTGTGCGTACTGTAAACATCCGATGGTATGTACTGTACTATAAAGCGCTCCATATATTTTATTCTTTCACACAACTACTATGAACAGAGTTTTATTGAATCTCGCTGTTTTTATTTTTTACAAGCGTTAGATTATGTTTCAAGGGCTACTTTATGGTATACATTTCTTGAGTTAGGAATAATAGGTAAAATATTAAATACTGTATATTCTATTTAAATAAATAACAAAAGCAGAACGAGATTCGATAATACCGTCTTGGAAGAATTTGTATGTGTAACTGGCGTGCGTCGGTGAAAATAGCTCTCTCCCTTTTGTTTTCGATCTTTAGATACGGCACTGAAGAAATAGTTTTTACAAGTTCTGTTCAAGGTACTGACTTAAGTAAGCTACAGCTGTTTATGATTTTATATGCAAATGACCCAGTAATATTTTCTTAGTCAAAACAGGGTCTGCAAAAGACCTATGTACCCTGAGTACATATTGTGACTAATGGCGCTTTAAAGTTTATACAAACAAAACAAATTCTGGCTCGTAGTAATGGAGGAAGAATAGCAGATAGAATTGTATTCATCTGTAAAGGAATTGTCTCCACAACAGGGAGTTCATTCGCTGTTACTTACATTTCACCTGCATACGCCTTAAAGGCGTTATTTGCAGTGGATAAATAGTTATACAGGTATGGATATGTAACCCGAATGATAAAAGGTGACATTTTTGGACACATTAATTTTAATAACTCCTAGCTAGGGATGATAAGTATGGGGGTTTACTGAAAATGTAAATGCTGTTTCTACACTTAACTTTTTGTTTAAAAATTTGCCTTGGGGTTAAAAGAGTGTATTCAAAAATGATTATGTGTATTGGAGAACTGGGGATGACACCCGTACAGGTCAAAAGACATTACCGCGTTCTGAAATACTTGAATAAACTTATTCCTGAGATAATAGGAAATACATGTCATCTATAGCATGATGCTTACTGACATAGGAAGCCGTCGTGGAAAGAAAAACTGAGCATCGTTAGTCCGGAATTTATGACGTAGTCTTGGTCTGGGAGAAGTGTGGATAAATCAGACTGTTAGGAACATTAAGGTTTTCTTAACTTTGGTCAAACAATGTCTAACTGACAAATGACTGGCCATTAGTAATCAGAAATCTTAAAGAACTGGATTACATGTATATGTCCTCAAAGCAGTGAAACATCCGATAAGGATGTCTGCCAATTACGTAGGGTATGAAGATTAAAGAGACTTCTATCTAAATTGTTATATACTTGAAGAGGGGTCTAACCTGTTGGGTCTTGTTTGTCTGTCCCGCTGGGTTCTCTACTGTTTGACTTCGGGATAAGGGAAGACCAGTGGTATTTTATTAAAAACACTAAGTGATTTTGCAAACTAATGTTTATGTCTATCTAAATAACACACTCTAACGTTTTGTCCACCTCTCTAATTTCTATCTATTACACCTTATACATATTAGGTATTTTATCTCTGTTTCTTTTTCTGACGGTAACTTTAAGTTCTTTATGTAGTTTCTCTGTGAAGTTCCCATTCCGTATCTTAAACTTGTATCTTGTTCTCCTCTCTTCTTCCTCTATTCTCATGCATATATATATATATATATATATATATATATATATATATATATATATAAAATCCCATACCCCCTTAACTTATCTCCAGAATATGATTGGCTAACTATTACTAAATTGAAGTATAGCCCCCCACCCACCCACCCATAATATCATAACTAAATGGTGCTGGAACAGCATTGCATAAGACCCAGTTACCCAGATTTGACATGATGCTGCAATATTTACCTAGATTTGTCCTAGCCTTCCTGAAACCCCAAAACTTTACCTGCTACTGATATATTTTCCCGCTCTCACACCCAATGATGCTGACCTAGTTACCCAGATATACCAATACTTCACCCACATCCATTCCAGATATTCATATATTTCTCAAATTTTCACACCCAACATATTACTAGTCAGAAACCTGATACTGGTGCTGCTATTCTGTTATTTCCTGCACATTCGAACTTGTATATTTTACTTTTTCCCCCACACTAACAAAGCCAATAGTCATAAGGAATATCACCTTGCCTTAGAATGCCGGTGTTTGTTACCGCAATTAAAGAAGTATATAAACTCTTATTTTTATTTAATTTTATTAAATTACTAAATTCCACGAGATTAGCAGGGTTTAGAAATCGATAAATTATAACAATAGAGGACTAACTGAATAATAATAATAATAATAATAAAGTTTTACGTAAATCGGTGACAATTAATCATCATTGTATCCCCTTATAATGCGCGTATTTATATAATACTGCACAGCTGTAAACAAAATGCAAATGGATAATAAGATCGATGTAAACAAGGACATAATATATATTTAAAAAATGTGTAAATAAATGCTCCAATTAGGTACATTATGTATCTACAGTACCAAAACAGTGAGACAGCAAAGTTGAGGGTTTTATTTGGTTTTGAAATTGAAATTGGGTGGGTTGAAACTGATCTTAAATTAGGAAACGCTGCGTAGTTTTCTAGCGTAGAAGTATTGATTCCAAAATTGGTATTGTTGCCTTGCTTTATAGCACATAAAGGTGGTTAGCTACAATAGATCTTAAATTGTGAGTGTTACGTGAAAATGATTCCAAAATTGGTATTGTTGCCTTGCTTTATAGCACATAAAGGTGGTTAGCTACAATAGATCTTAAATTGTGAGTGTTACGTGAAAATGATTCCAAAATTGGTATTGTTGCCTTGCTTTATAGCACATAAAGGTGGTTAGCTACAATAGATCTTAAATTGTGAGTGTTACGTGAAAATGATTCCAAAAAATTGGTATTGTTGCCTTGCTTTATAGCACATAAAGGTGGTTAGCTACAATAGATCTTAAATTGTGAGTGTTACGTGAAAATGTTTCCAAAAAATTGGTATTGTTGCCTTGCTTTATAGCACATAAAGGTGGTTAGCTACAATAGATCTTAAATTGTGAGTGTTACGTGAAAATGATTCCAAAATTGGTATTGTTGCCTTGCTTTATAGCACATAAAGGTGGTTAGCTACAATAGATCTTAAATTGTGAGTGTTACGTGAAAATGATTCCAAAAAATTGGTATTGTTGCCTTGCTTTATAGCACATAAAGGTGGTTAGCTACAATAGATCTTAAATTGTGAGTGTTACGTGAAAATGATTCCAAAAAATTGGTATTGTTGCCTTGCTTTATAGCACATAAAGGTGGTTAGCTACAATAGATCTTAAATTGTGAGTGTTACGTGAAAATGATTCCAAAAAATTGGTATTGTTGCCTTGCTTTATAGCACATAAAGGTGGTTAGCTACAATAGATCTTAAATTGTGAGTGTTACGTGAAAATGATTCCAAAAAATTGGTATTGTTGCCTTGCTTTATAGCACATAAAGGTGGTTAGCTACAATAGATCTTAAATTGTGAGTGTTACGTGAAAATGATTCCAAAAAATTGGTATTGTTGCCTTGCTTTATAGCACATAAAGGTGGTTAGCTACAATAGATCTTAAATTGTGAGTGTTACGTGAAAATTATTCCAAAATTGGTATTGTTGCCTTGCTTTATAGCACATAAAGGTGGTTAGCTACAATAGATCTTAAATTGTGAGTGTTACGTGAAAATGATTCCAAAAAATTGGTATTGTTGCCTTGCTTTATAGCACATAAAGGTGGTTAGCTACAATAGATCTTAAATTGTGAGTGTTACGTGAAAATGATTCCAAAAAATTGGTATTGTTGCCTTGCTTTATAGCACATAAAGGTGGTTAGCTACAATAGATCTTAAATTGTGAGTGTTACGTGAAAATGATTCCAAAATTGGTATTGTTGCCTTGCTTTATAGCACATAAAGGTGGTTAGCTACAATAGATCTTAAATTGTGAGTGTTACGTGAAAATGATTCCAAAAAATTGGTATTGTTGCCTTGCTTTATAGCACATAAAGGTGGTTAGCTACAATAGATCTTAAATTGTGAGTGTTACGTGAAAATGATTCCAAAAAATTGGTATTGTTGCCTTGCTTTATAGCACATAAAGGTGGTTAGCTACAATAGATCTTAAATTGTGAGTGTTACGTGAAAATGATTCCAAAATTGGTATTGTTGCCTTGCTTTATAGCACATAAAGGTGGTTAGCTACAATAGATCTTAAATTGTGAGTGTTACGTGAAAATGATTCCAAAATTGGTATTGTTGCCTTGCTTTATAGCACATAAAGGTGGTTAGCTACAATAGATCTTAAATTGTGAGTGTTACGTGAAAATGATTCCAAAAAATTGGTATTGTTGCCTTGCTTTATAGCACATAAAGGTGGTTAGCTACAATAGATCTTAAATTGTGAGTGTTACGTGAAAATGATTCCAAAATTGGTATTGTTGCCTTGCTTTATAGCACATAAAGGTGGTTAGCTACAATAGATCTTAAATTGTGAGTGTTACGTGAAAATGATTCCAAAATTGGTATTGTTGCCTTGCTTTATAGCACATAAAGGTGGTTAGCTACAATAGATCTTAAATTGTGAGTGTTACGTGAAAATGATTCCAAAATTGGTATTGTTGCCTTGCTTTATAGCACATAAAGGTGGTTAGCTACAATAGATCTTAAATTGTGAGTGTTACGTGAAAATGATTCCAAAAAATTGGTATTGTTGCCTTGCTTTATAGCACATAAAGGTGGTTAGCTACAATAGATCTTAAATTGTGAGTGTTACGTGAAAATGATTCCAAAAAATTGGTATTGTTGCCTTGCTTTATAGCACATAAAGGTGGTTAGCTACAATAGATCTTAAATTGTGAGTGTTACGTGAAAATGATTCCAAAAAATTGGTATTGTTGCCTTGCTTTATAGCACATAAAGGTGGTTAGCTACAATAGATCTTAAATTGTGAGTGTTACGTGAAAATGATTCCAAAAAATTAGTATTGTTGCCTTGCTTTATAGCACATAAAGGTGGTTAGCTACAATAGATCTTAAATTGTGAGTGTTACGTGAAAATGATTCCAAAATTGGTATTGTTGCCTTGCTTTATAGCACATAAAGGTGGTTAGCTACAATAGATCTTAAATTGTGAGTGTTACGTGAAAATGATTCCAAAAAATTGGTATTGTTGCCTTGCTTTATAGCACATAAAGGTGGTTAGCTACAATAGATCTTAAATTGTGAGTGTTACGTGAAAATGATTCCAAAAAATTGGTATTGTTGCCTTGCTTTATAGCACATAAAGGTGGTTAGCTACAATAGATCTTAAATTGTGAGTGTTACGTGAAAATGATTCCAAAAAATTGGTATTGTTGCCTTGCTTTATAGCACATAAAGGTGGTTAGCTACAATAGATCTTAAATTGTGAGTGTTACGTGAAAATGATTCCAAAAAATTGGTATTGTTGCCTTGCTTTATAGCACATAAAGGTGGTTAGCTACAATAGATCTTAAATTGTGAGTGTTACGTGAAAATGATTCCAAAAAATTGGTATTGTTGCCTTGCTTTATAGCACATAAAGGTGGTTAGCTACAATAGATCTTAAATTGTGAGTGTTACGTGAAAATGATTCCAAAATTGGTATTGTTGCCTTGCTTTATAGCACATAAAGGTGGTTAGCTACAATAGATCTTAAATTGTGAGTGTTACGTGAAAATGATTCCAAAATTGGTATTGTTGCCTTGCTTTATAGCACATAAAGGTGGTTAGCTACAATAGATCTTAAATTGTGAGTGTTACGTGAAAATGATTCCAAAATTGGTATTGTTGCCTTGCTTTATAGCACATAAAGGTGGTTAGCTACAATAGATCTTAAATTGTGAGTGTTACGTGAAAATGATTCCAAAATTGGTATTGTTGCCTTGCTTTATAGCACATAAAGGTGGTTAGCTACAATAGATCTTAAATTGTGAGTGTTACGTGAAAATGATTCCAAAATTGGTATTGTTGCCTTGCTTTATAGCACATAAAGGTGGTTAGCTACAATAGATCTTAAATTGTGAGTGTTACGTGAAAATGATTCCAAAATTGGTATTGTTGCCTTGCTTTATAGCACATAAAGGTGGTTAGCTACAATAGATCTTAAATTGTGAGTGTTACGTGAAAATGATTCCAAAATTGGTATTGTTGCCTTGCTTTATAGCACATAAAGGTGGTTAGCTACAATAGATCTTAAATTGTGAGTGTTACGTGAAAATGATTCCAAAAAATTGGTATTGTTGCCTTGCTTTATAGCACATAAAGGTGGTTAGCTACAATAGATCTTAAATTGTGAGTGTTACGTGAAAATGATTCCAAAAAATTGGTATTGTTGCCTTGCTTTATAGCACATAAAAGTGGTTAGCTACAATAGATCTTAAATTGTGAGTGTTACGTGAAAATGATTCCAAAATTGGTATTGTTGCCTTGCTTTATAGCACATAAAGGTGGTTAGCTACAATAGATCTTAAATTGTGAGTGTTACGTGAAAATGATTCCAAAATTGGTATTGTTGCCTTGCTTTATAGCACATAAAGGTGGTTAGCTACAATAGATCTTAAATTGTGAGTGTTACGTGAAAATGATTCCAAAAAATTGGTATTGTTGCCTTGCTTTATAGCACATAAAGGTGGTTAGCTACAATAGATCTTAAATTGTGAGTGTTACGTGAAAATGATTCCAAAAAATTGGTATTGTTGCCTTGCTTTATAGCACATAAAGGTGGTTAGCTACAATAGATCTTAAATTGTGAGTGTTACGTGAAAATTATTCCAAAATTGGTATTGTTGCCTTGCTTTATAGCACATAAAGGTGGTTAGCTACAATAGATCTTAAATTGTGAGTGTTACGTGAAAATGATTCCAAAAAATTGGTATTGTTGCCTTGCTTTATAGCACATAAAGGTGGTTAGCTACAATAGATCTTAAATTGTGAGTGTTACGTGAAAATGATTCCAAAATTGGTATTGTTGCCTTGCTTTATAGCACATAAAGGTGGTTAGCTACAATAGATCTTAAATTGTGAGTGTTACGTGAAAATGATTCCAAAATTGGTATTGTTGCCTTGCTTTATAGCACATAAAGGTGGTTAGCTACAATAGATCTTAAATTGTGAGTGTTACGTGAAAATGATTCCAAAATTGGTATTGTTGCCTTGCTTTATAGCACATAAAGGTGGTTAGCTACAATAGATCTTAAATTGTGAGTGTTACGTGAAAATGATTCCAAAAAATTGGTATTGTTGCCTTGCTTTATAGCACATAAAGGTGGTTAGCTACAATAGATCTTAAATTGTGAGTGTTACGTGAAAATGATTCCAAAAAATTGGTATTGTTGCCTTGCTTTATAGCACATAAAGGTGGTTAGCTACAATAGATCTTAAATTGTGAGTGTTACGTGAAAATGATTCCAAAAAATTGGTATTGTTGCCTTGCTTTATAGCACATAAAGGTGGTTAGCTACAATAGATCTTAAATTGTGAGTGTTACGTGAAAATGATTCCAAAAAATTGGTATTGTTGCCTTGCTTTATAGCACATAAAGGTGGTTAGCTACAATAGATCTTAAATTGTGAGTGTTACGTGAAAATGATTCCAAAAAATTGGTATTGTTGCCTTGCTTTATAGCACATAAAGGTGGTTAGCTACAATAGATCTTAAATTGTGAGTGTTACGTGAAAATGATTCCAAAATTGGTATTGTTGCCTTGCTTTATAGCACATAAAGGTGGTTAGCTACAATAGATCTTAAATTGTGAGTGTTACGTGAAAATGATTCCAAAAAATTGGTATTGTTGCCTTGCTTTATAGCACATAAAGGTGGTTAGCTACAATAGATCTTAAATTGTGAGTGTTACGTGAAAATGATTCCAAAAAATTGGTATTGTTGCCTTGCTTTATAGCACATAAAGGTGGTTAGCTACAATAGATCTTAAATTGTGAGTGTTACGTGAAAATGATTCCAAAATTGGTATTGTTGCCTTGCTTTATAGCACATAAAGGTGGTTAGCTACAATAGATCTTAAATTGTGAGTGTTACGTGAAAATGATTCCAAAATTGGTATTGTTGCCTTGCTTTATAGCACATAAAGGTGGTTAGCTACAATAGATCTTAAATTGTGAGTGTTACGTGAAAATGATTCCAAAATTGGTATTGTTGCCTTGCTTTATAGCACATAAAGGTGGTTAGCTACAATAGATCTTAAATTGTGAGTGTTACGTGAAAATGATTCCAAAATTGGTATTGTTGCCTTGCTTTATAGCACATAAAGGTGGTTAGCTACAATAGATCTTAAATTGAGAGTCTTGCTTTGTTTTCTGGCATGGAAATGTGGTTAGCTGAAACTGGGAGTGTTGCCTGAAATCTATGTTAAATTGGGAGTGTTGCCTGACATTTTTCGGTATCGAAGGTTGGGTAGCTGAAACTGATCTCAAACTGGGAGAGTTGCCTTGTTTTCTAGCATAGAAAGGTGGTTTCTAGTAAATGATGAATGTTTCTAAAAGTTACATACAATTACACGATTTAATTACTTTTATTATTATTATTATTATTATTATTATTTTCCTCTTATGTTCGCTGTTACTTTCGTCTGGTCATTGACTAATTCATGCATTACTATATAATATGTTCCATGTACTATGTTCTTAGTATAATGCGTTTACTGAGAAAAACATTTTGAATAATGCTTGTAAATTGATGACACTTTCTGGTCTTCTCCCAAAGTAGAGTTATTTAATCACGCGAAAAAGACTGCAATTTATATCTTGTCACATAAGAGGGCATCAGACACCATTTCTAATATATATGTTATAATAGTCTGCC
Source organism: Sinohyriopsis cumingii (assembly GCA_028554795.2). Lineage (NCBI taxonomy): Eukaryota > Metazoa > Mollusca > Bivalvia > Unionida > Unionidae > Sinohyriopsis > Sinohyriopsis cumingii. The sequence goes on along the minus strand of JAPYKE020000125.1, from coordinate 1,045,776 downwards.
AGTGACTCTGCGTACATCAGGCCTTTAGTATAGACCATTCTATATAGGCATGGTACAAGTGTAATCAGGAATTCAGATAACAAGAAATTCCTCTGCGAGTCTGGTGACTAGAGTTCAGATGGGAGACAGACACGCAGTACATTATTATGTTTCATTCTCCAGATCAGGGGTCGGTAACCAAAAGGTGGCACGTCAAGACGTTTTGTGTCGCACGCGAAGGGCAGCCAAACTCTCGATTTTAACAGCATTACTGTCTTACTGGTGGCACGTGCTCGTTCATTTTGTAATTATTCCGGAAAAAAGTGGCACGCTAAGCAAATATCTCATGAAACTGACGCTTCCTACGTGGATGTTTCCAGTGAAAATGAAAAACGTAAAAGGTTTACATAGGGCTGCAACACGATGGTAGGAAACAGAGTATACGCAGAGTACCTTGAAAAGAAAAAATCCATGGAAACAGTGCTTGACGTCAAAAACCGGAACATACCTTACATGACGTATGAATTAGTCCAAACATGGCTGTGGATAAGAGCAATTACCGCAGCGGACAAATGATGCATACATCCACTGATCGACCACATTTCGGAATGAATCAATTAATGCTTGTACAAATGTATATGTTTTGCGAAAACTTTGATATGACAGGTTATATATATATATATATATATATATATATATATATATATATATATATATATATATATATATATATATATTGTTTGGAAAAACCTAGTTTTGATCTCGAAACACCAGGTTATCAAAGAAATTCGTTTTGTTTTCCTTCGTCATATATATCAAATTTTCAAGAGATAAACTTGTCTTTTCTCTAAATATAAAAAGGTTTTGATAGAACAATCTAATGGCAGGTATTTTTCTTGCTATCGATAAATAAAGATAAAAATCTAGCAAACGAGAAATATTTCAATCTCTTAGATATATCAGGTTTACAGAAGTTAAACCTTTTAAATATCCATTTTTTTAAAGAAATAAAATCAATTAAGAAGAAAAATGTCCAGTAATTATTTTAAAAATACGAAGTAGTTGTTTAATATGCTTCTCAAAATTATTTAGAAGATAAAATATAACATCTGACCTATCCAGCCCCCCAAACCCCGTGTCAAACAACAATCAACCAAATCACATTACATTCATGACCGATTCCTCACATTACTTCCAGTTCATTGAACCAGACCGCTCCTGTGGCCTAAGTGGTTAGAGGTCACGGGTTCGGGCCAGGGCCGAGTCAAGTAACAAAGACATAAAATGGTGCCAGCAGCTACCTTGCTTGGCGCTCAACATTAAGAAGGTACTGTTAGGACGTGTCATCCTGGTGTCAGGACAATACGACTGGGTGGGACATAATGCAACACGTTTGAGGCATGATGCTAGACTGCAGACATCGTAGCGATATGACTAAAAATTGTTTAAACGATGTTAAAAAATCAAAATATCACACACACACACACACACACACACACAATTCAGATGACCTATTCCCCGCAATAGTTCCAGGTAATTGATTCTAGAAAAGAGCAGCCGCTGGCTGCCTTGGAGGTGAAGCACTGAGATGGGAGGGTGTGGGAGTGGTGATGATCTGTCATATTACATGAAATTTCCAGAAATGTTAGCAGTTAAGATAGACTTTATTTAGCTAGGTCAGAAAATCGTTTACATGTTCCATTTGTGAGGAGATGTAGAGAGAGAGAGAGAGGGAGCAATCGCGTCTATAGCTAAAGTTACGTCTATTTCTAGCCCCGGTTCACATTGACAATTTTATGACATGTGATCGAGTGAGTGGTGGTTGGGTTCCAGTTTCTCCTCCGTCTCCAAACAAACTAAACTCAAAAAATATTGTAAGGTCCCGATAGATTTGATATTAATATACAAATACATACATACATGCATACATACATACATACATACTCAGGCACCAGCTTTAAAATTAATTATATCATAATTCTCAAACATAATCAAATACACACATAACAGTCGGTGTCGTATCTATTCCTTGGTTACTGTTAATCGTGTAATAATATATGCTTGATGTACACACTCGCTGTGGCATTAGCAGTTCCAGGTAAATATGTAAAAATGGTTGGGGCCATATTATGCCAAGGAATATCTAGTTACAAAATTTCCTTGAGATTTTTATATGATTGTATGTATTAATATATTTCATCCTGTAAAGGCGTTAGTTGACTCATTATTTTTCTCGTTTACGTTCTCTGTTGTTTGTCGTGTCTCATGATCTTGTATTATTTAAAAGTCTGATTGATTATCTTTTAAAGGGTTATATTTTGCCCAGTGTGTGACTCTTAAGCTTATAATAGCTGTAACCAAAAAGAAATTTTTCAGTGTGGATTGAACGTAATATTATGATTTCACCTGCGCAGGTGGTGATGTAAAAAAAAAAAAAAGAGGCAACAAAAACCAATTGCCCAACCACTTGCTTTTTGGAATCCCTTTAGGGAGAGTCTCTGTATCGTGTGAAGTAGATCGTTTAGGAAAACATACGAACGGCGTCATTACTGAGGTAATTCTATGCTAGCATAGAATATGTGTGGTGCGAAACCTACAGCGTTTGTTAGCATTTTTGTAACCGCTCCGGTGGCCTAGTGGTTAGAGCGTCCGCCTCGGATGCGGGAGGTTGTGGGTTCGATCCCCGGCCGAGTCACACCAAAGACTTACAAAAATGGTACTAACAGCTGCTTCGCTTGGCGCTCAGCATTAAGAGGTTAGTGTTAGGACTGTTCGGCCTGGTGTCAGGATAATGTGGCTGGGTGGGACATCATGCTACATGTCTGCGGCATGATGCCCCAGTGCTAGACATCACTATAAACTGCCACATTGCAGACATCGTAGCGATATGACTGGAAAATTGTTAAAGCTACGTTAAAAATCCAAATCACATCACACAGCATTTTTGTAAATGTTAAAGGGGAAACAAAAAGCATAGTGATGAGTCTTTTGTCCTTCTGTTATCTCCGTATATTCAGTGCAAGGTCTTTTTTCCGATGGACTTTGCTGTTAGGATGAGATGTTGAGCATTGAATTTTGAGGAAAATAAAACCGGAAGTGAAAGCTGGTTTCAAGTTAACTTTAAAAATAATTTCCAAAGGTTATATATAATTGTAACCAGTCGAAGGTACGCCATATCCCAAATTTGATTTAGCACTCAAAATTTAGTTGGAATGCTTATCTGCAAATTGAATTTAAATATATTGAACTAAATGCACAACTAGTAAAGAATATCAAGGAATATTCAAATAATAATAATGATAATAATAATAATTTATATTTTCGTTTTTATATATTAAAATGCTAAGAAATGATGTTGGTGTAGAATGATACCTATTTTAGTTAGCATCGATGGTCCATTATGGTGTTCATCAGACTGCAATATAAATTGTTCTTTGGCTCAATTTAATTCGCCATACCCTCCGTTTCTTCAGATTAAAAACGTATTGAGAAAAAGGTGAGAAAATACGCGGACTGGAAAGTTGCATAAATTGTCTTCTCTGTTATCTAGACCTATTCTTTTCATTCTGTTTTTCTCTTAAAATTCTGGGAAGGGAAACAATATACAATTACTTATGATAACAGAAAGTACATCTCGAACAATCATGATAGTTATCTTCATTATTTTTACATTTTGTAAAATTGATTTACGACTAAAGCATAAATCACCAACCGGAGTCGCAATATCTATAACACTATTTTTCATCTCTTTAACAGGTTGGTAAACAGGATTATCTTCCAAGGCGAATAATAAAGGCTCCTCAGGGCTACTCAGAAAGCCTGCGCGGGTTTTTTCGATGGCCAGTATATATAATACGGACAGCGCATCACCCGATTCTATCAAATCAGGCCTGACTCCAGAAGCTCGTATCTTGAGACAAGGATCTCGCCTTCTCCATTGCTCGTATTTCACTTTAGGTCATTGTCAAAGGAGATTTTCTCAGGCTTTTAAGGATTTCTTTTCAAAATGGTGGCCGATGGCTACGAAATGAAATCTTTCTCTAGTAATGTGTCATTGAGTCACGGCAACGAAGGAAAACGAGGATGCTACGTAAGCACGGCTATGGGATTCGCTTTGGCCCTTATAGGGGTCCTCATTGCAGTTGGTGTCGGAATAATAGTTCATTTTGCTGGAGATAAAGGGACAATCCAGTGTCACTGCACCTTTCCGGAATCCAACGGAGATTCTTCTGCAAAAATAGGAAACAAATCCACTACAAGAAAACCGAACATACCCACTGCAACACCAAGCATCGGACAATGTAAAATTTGGGCAGCTGACGGAAACAAAGAAATATGTAAGTTTCTTTCCTTATCCTTGTTTCGCTCCAAATATTTCTTTCTAACGTAAGATCAAACTTGTGTGTGTGTGTGTATGTGTGTGTGTTTATTTCTGACGTATGTTCCAACCTATTTTTTCTTTTCATTTGCATTCTACATACATTTCAATTTAAACATTGTGCAGAAAAAGTTCCTGAAACCGTTTATGTCTCGTATCTAAATATTTACAACTTGTGCTGAATACATATTTTGCAACTTTGCTTACACTCCAAAGGGAAGAATACATCCGTTTACATATGTTTCAAGAGATTTAATTGCCATGAGAAAACTAATGTCCAGGAATGGCGACAGGATTAGAAAAGGCTTAAAGCAGGAATGTCGACGAATATACCATATTATAATTTCTGCACACTGCTGGAAACATCTTCTGGAGTTTCACCATTAACTTTCGTGACCACTGAAAACATAATACATCAGCTGCAGATAGAAGAGGGATTGTTTCAGAACCATATGAAGACAAGGGAACAGGGGTTTGGGAGATTTTTTAATGCGCGGACCACATTTTTACACGTTCCCATGAAAAAATTAAATGAAAACAGAATTGTGACTTATGTGAAATAGTTTGCTGTCCTAATCTAAACATTACTCCGGTCAGTCGTGTCCCATCCGTGGATCGTTTATCGATTCGTCCTTTGGAGCTAAGGACATTACATAATTACTGTTTTCTATTTTTTTTTAAAGAAAATTTTTATGCTGCTCATCGGTTTCAAGAACACCAACTATTGCTCCAGTTATAAACGTAAATATAACATACAACCCTGAATTATGCGTTTTAAGCTCATTGTCTCTTTAATGGAGGGAAACAAAATAACAATCGGAATTTGACTTGGTCGCTGCATAATTTATATCAATTAGGCCCAGTGTAACGCGATGAATACAATCTGACCTATTTTACTAGGTATAATATTTGCATCATGACCTCGACTGGATGAAACGTCATGGGACATTTTTACCAATCATTTGTGCAAACAAAAGTGGACTTAAATAAACCCTACGCAAAATGATCTCATTCATATATCCTGTGATACGTTAAGGGCCTTCAAGTAACAAAACTGTACCGAAAGAAATACTGATGAAAGTGGAAGAGTAAATATATACCTTTCAGTTATGATCGGCAGTCATACTGGATTACATCTAAAATATTGTAATATTGCTTATATCAGTGGCCTTGCACCCAAACAAACAGCCACAGAGCAACTCGGGGGGGGGGGGGCATGGGACAGGAGCACGCCCAGTGGGGATCCAAATATCTCATTAAACTACTTTTTTTGGGGGGGGGGCCAATAATTAAGTTTGCAGGGAAGGGGATTTATTGCTAATTTACTGACTTATATGCATGTTTTAATGGTTATATATGTGTTTGATAACTTAAGTAATATATGTGAGTGTGAAGAAAACGGCAGAACACATTCCACAGTAGAATAGCAGAAAACGTTTTCAGGTCTTTGTCTATATGGCTAATGCTGTTGAAAATGAAACGGTTGCTCGATTGTTTTATGTTCGCCACAGGAAAGTCGCAAACTTATCACCCATAGCTAAAATTGTATGATTGTGACCTTACTGTGGCCTTTAGTGTTCGCTTTAGCTTTGGGGCACTGTGTAATTACCGAAACAGACAACACTACATTCTCTTGCTGGTCTTACCTTTCTCTATTTCAAGCATACACAACGTAAACAACTAGTGTTGGTGTTTCCCCAGATGTTTTCACTGGGCGATGTGTAACCTTCCGAAATTATGTCATTAAATTAGCGCATTCGAAAGGGATACATTTGAAAGATAGGAAAGGCCGAAAGTTCACAAATTTAGTACAAGAACATCGTGAAGAAAGATAAGACTACGAAAAGTTCGGAATCGTGTCATAGTTTTACCGATCCTGGAAGATTTTTAGAGTTGGATTTTGAGATCGAGTTCTGTATCGTTTCGTGATTCCTGGCTTAATATCTGCACTGTTTGACTCATAGTTCTGGGATGAAGGTTACAAGGGTAGATTTTATATTGTAGTAAGGTATGTTGACGGAACAAATATCGTTTCGTGATTCCTGGCTTAATATCTGCACTGTTTGACTCATAGTTCTGGGATGAAGGTTACAAGGGTAGATTTTATATTGTAGTAAGGTATGTTGACGGAACAAATATCGGTACAACATGATATCCTATTGTTGACACTCCTTAGCCCCATCCCAGCACATATAGCTGGCTATGACTTAGAAGTGACACCCTGTTTATTTCTAAAAGTGTTTATGGTGTGGGTTTCCCCTGTCATCCCGTAAGGGGACGTCCATTAATTATGTCAACAATTTTTAGGCAATTTTTTACCCCCTCCCCCCCCCCCTTGTCAACAACTGTCAAACTTTCAGTGACCCCCCTAATAAAATTTTACCCCACCCTCCACAAACTAACAACATTTTATACGGCTGGCTTTTATGCTAAAAATAGAATTATGGAAATTAAAAGGTCTACAAATAAATTTTAATACATTTTTTTTTACTTGTTTAACAGATTTCAAATTGACTATGACACTTTGAATTCATGAAAAAATCGAGAGTTTATATTCTAGCTTTCGTATATAGGCTACAGCAATTCTACAGCACATGCAAATGGGGGGGGGGGGAAGCATTTGCCTGAAATGAACAAGAGTCTGTTATCAAAGTGTACACTATTTGTAAGGCATTAAGTTTACTGCATCTGGTTGAAAACGTTGTATGCTTGTGTAGGCTACATAATTTATTTTATGTATTATGTTAAAGATGACTGTATAATAGTCAAGCTCTCAAGTTTCCTAGGCTCAGTTATCCATCCTTGGAGGGATAGCTCATGGACTTCAATATATATAGCATCTATACATATAACATAGATGCTATTTAATAGACGTCCATGGATAGCTATACTATTTAGATGTCTATGGCTCAGTGCAGTCTTTGAATTTAGTAACAGCTTCCCTTAAAAATATGTTTACAGTCTACAATCTACATTGAATAAAAACAAAATATGATGATGCAAGACTATGACTTCCTTGGCGAGAGCTCAACCGGTTTAGGATTAAACTGGTGGGCTGTTGACGGGCGAGCGAGTGTGTGCCATACCAACGCACCGACTAATTTCCTATTTTTTGATTTATTAAATTTATTGTACAAAATAAAACTTCTTCAACCCCCCCCCCATTTTGTTGACATAATTAATGGACGACCCCTAAGGTCTGTAAGTGTGATTGTTAAAAACAAATTATGCGGTATTATTGAATTTAGCAGGGTTGATTTCTTTTGTATCCATCAAATCGTATTGAGTTTTATTTATCCCAAGAAGCATAATCTGTATACTTTCTTCCCTTTTTCGGGGCTGACAGTGTTGATTTCCAACAAATTTGCTTCGGATTAGGGTTGTACTCAAATCATTGCCATGTGCTAATTTCCTTCACTTTTCCCTATTTGTGTAGGTTTTTATAAGTGACTTTGCCAGAGTCAAATGTCCGTTTATGTATTTTAATTTTTTATTAAGAGATGTGTCTTGTGTGTGTTTGTTTGATGTCGGACAGCATTACTATTTCAAATTTGTAAAGTCTTTTGTTTTTATCTATATTCCAAAAATAATTGTTTGAATTTGTATTTTTGTTTTTTTGAGTGTATAAAGTGCGTCTGTATATGCCATGGCATATATGTTGGAAGTTTTTTCCACTCATAGTGGTGGAAAAATTATTCTGTTGTTTTAGTTTTTAACTGATTGTGCCTTAGCACTTGTGTTAGTCAAATAAGGGTGGAATTTCCTCATTATGCAAGCATAAATGAAGAAGTCCATATTTATTAAGTTTAGTTGTTTTATGCCATAGCATATGGTTGGATTAATTATGTTTGATTTCTTTTTTTTCCATGGATGTGATAACATCATAATCTTTTTGGGTTTGGGTTTACTTTCTTGATCTACAAATCAGAGTTTATGGCCGAGGTTCCACGTGCAGATCCCTTGTATGGAGTCAAGTTTGACCTTCCGCTTGAAACCTCAACCATGGTCTGATTATTCAATAGTCATTTGTCGATAATGGACCTTGACAACAACAAAAAAACGGATTGAAATCATTGTAGGCGCGGACGTGATTGAGAATATTCAACCACGCATTATTCTTTTTTGTACTCTTTATTCGTTTTAAAACATTTTGGTATAGTTCTCGGCAAATTGAAAGCTATACCGTGAAATTACTCATTAATCCATTGTTAAAAGGCATATTAGTGCCTTAGTATCTGAAATATAAGTTGGATTTGTTATAGTGTTTTCTATTATTTTGCGCCGTGGCGCTATACCGACCATGGGATGTATGTTCGTTTTTGATTGGTAGATTTGAGTCTCTTGTATTCAGACTCAAATTTCACTGTTTGAAGGCACGATGCACATTCCAGTGATTTGTTTGGAATTTTGTATTAAATTTTGAATATGATATCCTGTCTCCAAGTCACTTGTAGTGATCCAGATATCGGTACTACATGATATCCTATATCCAAGTCACTTGTAGTGATCCAGATATCGGTACTACATGATATCCTATATCCAAGTCACTTGTAGTGATCCAGATATCGGTACAACATGATATCCTATATCCAAGTCACTTGTAGTGATCCAGATATCGGTACAACATGATATCCTATATCCAAGTCACTTGTAGTGATCCAGATATCGGTACAACATGATATCCTATATCCAAGTCACTTGTGATCCAGGTAGTATTACTCCTTTTGTATCTGAAAGATTCCATTCACAAGACCTATAATGGCGTTCTGACAAGGTAGTAGCGTCATCGGTTTTAACACTTCACAAACTGATAACTTTCTGAGCTTGCTCTTACCATTTTGGCATCCAGTTGATTCATTCAGAAATGTGCCATATATAAAACAATCGTGTGTGCATTAAAAAACAACCATCACCACAACAACAATAATAATAACTAAAACAATAATAATGATAATAAGAGTATTTTTAATGCTATAATAATAATAATAATAATAATTATTATTATTATTATTATTATTATTATTATTATTATTCGCAATAAATTAATACTTCTTGTCTTCATTACTACGGCTACATTCTAAAAGCCAGACCTTGAATTTGTGCGTCATTATTAACTCGTATCATACGACAGACTTTATAGCAAAGCAATTATGGTCAAAGGGAGCATGGACCCGGATTAGGTGTTTTGGAAACTTGTATATTTGTTGTCCATTCCGCTACACACACCGGCTTTAATTGCCCTCTCTTCCACTTACGAAGAGAATTTCTCACATTCTTGTACATAAATAGCATATAAACAGGTAGGCTTTCGGTTAGTATCCCCATTCTAATGGTAGTCAGTATTTCCCTATCCTGCATTAAATGCCACCAGTGATGCCATCTTTAAGAATTCGGAAAATTCCTTGGCACTGTAGTTATAGCCCTGTTCAATAATGGTTGTTATCTCCCCTGATTTATTACCTCCCCATGCATACTCTTCGCAAATAAAGATAAAATTGACCTGTTCACAAACTTTTTGGGATAAAAAATGGCAACGCAAAACCTGATGTATCTGAGAGAAAAATCGCTACAGTTCGTAATTCTTACATACATTATTGTTGTGTATGCAGCAGTTACAGAGGGAAATGTGTTAACAATAGAATAATTGCATTACATCGGTTTCCAAATGACAAAACGCTGAAAACCGCGTGGTTGAAACGCATCCGGATTCTGAGTCCCAAATTTGTATTCTCGGAAAAGAACGATCGTTTGTGTTCAGCCCACTTTAAGGATGGAATGTACGAAAAATAAAAGATTTAACCGCCGTCAAGTTGAGGGACAAGGAGAATTGCCAAGGGCAATAGAAAGAGTAAAAACCTTTAGTATTCTTCAAGGTATTATGCCAATTAATCTTTCACAAAAGCTTCAAAAAATTAAAAAATATGTGTTGGACTGTCAAATCTTCTACCACCACTAGTCAATGATGGTGATAAGAACTGAACTTTGCTGATGAGAAATATTACTTTAGTATTGTTTGGTTATTTTTCAAATGATTGCTAGATTTTGGTGCTTTTACTTCCATGCTTATAACAAAGAGTTTATTCAATACACTTTGTAGCTTCCATATTCTGAAGGACAGTTATGCACCAGGTTGTTCTATGAAACTTATCACATAAGTCATTGTTTTATAATACAGTGAGTATTAAAAAGTGTAAATACATGTTGATAATATATTTCAGGTTAATAAATATATTCTTGGTCAGAATATATTGTTTCCTTTCTTTGTATTTCATTAATTTATTTAACTATTTGTGTGGATGGACAAGTTGGGTTTTGGCCTATTGATAGTATGTCAGAAACTGACAACCGGTTATGTTCAAAGATTGCTGTAAATGAAACAGATGGTTGTACAACTTGGGTTTAAGGCCAATGGACAGTATTTCAGCCATTTATAGCCGGTTAGCTTAAATCTGAGACAAATGTATGTCACAACAGGATCTGAACTCTGACCTTCCAATCCAGAGGCAAGGACATAAACCACTAGGCCACCGTATCTCACAAACTCATTGTACAGTATATGAGATTGCTGGGGGATTATGGCAGTTGACAGTCAATTTCATCAAGCAAAACTTGGCAACTGGAACTGGAAACAATGATCTTGTGATCCAAAAGCAATTACCTTTACAACTGGTCAACAACTGCCCAGAACAGATAACATTAAAAACATACATAAACTTTTTTTTTTGCAAAGAAAACCCCTGCAAATATGTAAAAAAAATAAACATGGAAAATATTGATATACATTCAGATAAATACATATCCATACAGGAATATTACATTTAAAGTGATACTGAAAGCATATGGCATTCCTTATTCAAAATTTCATTTTCTCCACCAATATATTTTTCATGCAAATTTCCATATAAGCCACTAATTGAATATGATTCACTGTCCACCTTAATGAAGACTTTTTCCATGCTTCACTCGTTCAGAAAATAGTTAAGGAATTACCGCTTCTTTGTAAAATGAAATAAGTCCAGGCAACATATTGTCCCACATGTCCTTATTTAAATATATGCGTTCAGTGGAATGACCTTTCAAAGTCCACACAAAAAAATCGCACCACTTTCTTCCAGTCAAACCCATCTGACCTTGAACTTGAAAATAGTACGAATGGTTTCTTTTCAGTTGCACATGTCCATTAACCCAATTCCCAAAAAAACGTTTTATCATTACAGGCTTCTATGGGTGATATTTCCTGTGATTTATAGGGGCATTTTATTTCCAGTAAGCCATTTCTATCTGAACATTTGTCACAACAGTCTATAACTGGACTTGTTCCAATGTATGGATAGTGTGGCGAAACAATTAAAGCACTTCCTTAGAGCTTCAAGTTTTTGTGTGTTTTTTGTATGTCCTTGGCATAAACACGTCTGGCTGCTGCTTCGTGACTTTTCCCCCAACGTCGTGCGGCTGTTTCAAAATGGCTGTAACCCATAACTGTCCTCAATGCACTTTCAGGCTTTGTGTCATCTCGTTGTTTGCAGATGACCCCGAAGTTTGAACTTATCAACCTGCCTGACCTAGCTTCCTGCCAGTTACTTCTGTTTGCTTTTCCTTTATTGCAGTTTTCAATAATTACACTTTCTGCTTCACTACATTTTTACATTTGAAAGTAAGTCTGAAATTGTTCACCACATTCCTTCAAGTTTACCCTATCTGAGTACATAACATTTATATTATGCAAAACTGGCATGTCCTGCTTTTTGTATAAGCCGTTATCACCATAGCTTAAAAGAATTGCAGCATGTGGAGCAACTTTCTTAAGCCTGTCATTAAATATGCTCAGAAGTAGTGAATGGGGCCACTATAGGGACTATGTAAATTTAACATGGAGAAAAACCCTGGGCCACTATAGGGACAATGGAATTTAACATGGGAATAGAGTTTGGGCTTGTTTAGGGACAAGGGGAATTTAACATGGGAATAGAGTTTGGGCTTGTTTAGGGACAAGGGGAATTTAACGTGGGAATAGATTTTGGGCTTGTTTAGGGACAAGGGGAATTGAACATGGGGTTTTTAAAAAAAAATTTTTAAAAAAAAAGGGGTAGGCAATGGAAAGTCATTCTCTTTTCGAGACCTATGAGTGGCCCTGAAAAGGGCCTTTGGTTTCATCATCATCTTTTATTTCCTCCACTTCTGTAACCATCTTCTAACTTTTGCCATTATTCCTGTCTTCTTCTTTATTTCTGATTCCGGTATCCAGTCCGGGTGACCCATGGCTCGGAACTTCTGTTGGATTTTCATCCAGTTAGCGTTTAGTTTCTCTAGTTCTTCCTTTTTCTTTCTATTTTCTTCTTCTTTTCTTTCCTTTGACCACTTTTCTTTGATCTTCTTGACCTCTTCGGTCAGCACATTCCTCATTACTTCTTCCGCTTTCTTAAGCTTGTCTAAGCCCCACTTCACAAAAGACCAATCTGTCCATTCTACAATGTCTTCTAAAAAACACCTTACACTCGTCACATAAACTATGGCTTCTTTCAACTTGCCCACTTTCACATACGGTGGGTTAATGAAACCTCTGATTCTCTTCTCCTCATCCTCTATCATTTCTTTCACAATATCGATGGCTAAGTGGAGGTGGTTACTTGTCTTGAGACGAAGTCTTTTGTCACTGCATGCCTCCATTCCTGTTCAAGCCTTTCTGCTACATTCAATCCATCCACCATCCAATACCAACTTCCCATAAGGTTGTTATACAAAGCTGAAGCTGCTGGCATCTTCTTGTTTGCTTATTCCGTGGAATGGGCTCCAATGGCAAACACTGTTAGTTTTATAGTGAAAGAGCGGACGTGATGGAAAACATCCCCCCCTAAAGCCCAAAAAGTTATATTACATACATCATCACTTAAAACGTGCGGACGTGAAGGAAAACATCCCCTACTTTTCTCATTTCATATGATCTACTATCCACATACGTGAAGCAGCAATAAACAAACCCCTAATCTACTATTCACACACGCAAAGCATTAAAATGAAACCCAAATCTACTATTCACACAAACCTACGTCAGCGCTTACAAACACAAACACAAACACTATAAAAAAAAGAGTAGGTCTGCTTCTTCGGAAAGAGAAGAAGAACTCGTTGGTGTCGATAAGACAATCGACAAAGCCTCTGTCAGGTTCAGGTTCCTGCTGCTGCTGCTGCTGCTGTTGTTGCTGCTGCTGCTGTCTCTGAAGTCTGTACTTCTCTATCCATTCTTCTTTCTCCCTGTTTACTTCTTCTCTGAAGAGCTCTTCTATCAGGTCTTCAGTGACTTTTAACATTATCACATTCTCTATCTCTTCAGCTTTCGGTATCAGACTGTGTCTGACCCTATGCAAATTCACGTAGGCTTCGTTTAGCTTAGCTAGTTTGGAGCACATCTTCGTAGGAGGATGAGTCAACAATGGATGGTTTGACTGGAAACTGTCCCGGTTTTTAAAGTCAAAGCGCGGACGTGAAGGAAAACATCCCCACGCGGTTTTCCAGTCGCAACGTTCAATGATTGTCATGAGAGGGATAGTAAGAAGTCAAAGAGCATGAATCAACATTCTTATAGCCAAACAAAAGACAAAGGCATTTTTTTTCAAAACACAACATTTTTTATTCAAAATCACTTAACACTAACAAACAACTCTAACATTTTTAACAATAATCCAACAATATAACATCAAACATTTTTTTTCAAATCACAAACATTTTTTTAATTAACACTCTACTTTAAACAGGGCTGACAACGTTGTGAATGAAATTGTGATTTCCACTGTTGGAAGTCATTAGGCCATTGATGGACACTACGTTTCCTAGCTTGAGACAAAAGATAAGCATAATGGTCACAAAACCATCGATCTACTTTCACATCGTTTCTTGAAGAAGAACAAGGATCAAAATGAGTCACTAAATGTTCTAAGGAATAGCCCAGGCTGCGATGATGCAGAAAATACACACAGTACTGTCCACACACCAAGGAATCTGTGCCTTGTAATTTCACATTATTGAATCGGGTGGTCTGACTATTTCTTCTCATAAAGTCAATGATATCGTCTTCCAAAGGGGGAAATCCGTACGAATCGAAATATTCCACGCATCCTTCTTGAGGAAAGTAAACGGCTACCCAGTGGGTTCCTGGGAGATGACTGTCGTCCGTGTTGATCACATAAGCTAGATGGTCTTGAGGTTTGCGATGAGGGAGTTCATCTTTAGCACAGACGACAGGATTCCAAGAAGCCGTGTACGAACTGTGGTTCAAAAGGTAATAAAGTTCCCAGGTATCCATGTTTCGTTTTTTTTCTTCTTCACAGGTAATAATAAGTCATCAATTCGATCCTGACTTTTTGCTTGAAAATGTATGACAAATAACCGTTTCTTCGTTTCGTCTCCTCACTTTGATTCAGGAGAGCTTCGATACGATCGATCTCTTGAGTGGTTAATGGTGAACAAGAATGTTCACGCAAGTCTTTATACCACTGGTGCAACACGACTTCGTCCGAGATGAGACTCCAAGCTTCGTCCAAATACTCGTCCAATTTTTCTTCTTGACTCGGCATTCATCGTGTTGAATTTGACTGGGATGATCGTTTTGACATCCATAGCAATCTTTCTTGATCAATTCCGTCATTTTTTCGACCAAGTGTTTGGCAAAACAGGAGACTAAATGGGCTTCTTGTTCTGGCCATCTCGACTTCATCATGACAACTTCGTCTTTGTCTTGGGATTCTCCTTCCACGGTCTCCTCACATTCCATGTCCAAAGTTTCTCCACTAGGTAAAGAGGGATAACAGTCTTCCATAGCTTCTAATAGTCTAGAATGACTTCTCTCAAACTGTTGATTTCTATCGTATTATCGAATTCTGCATACAGGATGACGTTGACTGTCTTGTCCACTGGTTCTGCAAACTGAAGTTCCACACGAATCTGGCCGGATTTTATAGGGTGGAAATGTCCCTCGTCACTGCCTTGGTCAGGAGTGAAATCGAAAGCCCACAAAGCGTAGCCTCGTTCGTAATCTTCGTACGTAATGCCGTGACTGGTGTTGGTTCCTAACTGACCGGTGGCTTCGTACAGGGACAAGTACGATCTCAAGTAATTCTTCTTGTCAAAGTTAGGTTCGAAAGGTCGGGTACACAAGGTCTTGCCATCGCGACTGACTTCGATTTTCTTCACGTTGAAGTGTTCAAAGTTGAAAGGATTTTCATTGAAGTCTCCGTTGAAGGCTGAATTCAGGACGATACCAAGGATTAAACGCTTGGGTAACTGTCCTTGAAACAGATGATCTTCAATTATGGATTGATGGTTACGGGGAATGGTGAACGTTTTCACTTCCATGCGTCGGATGGGATACTTGGCAGTCGTTCTGCTCAACGTCTGACTGATGTCATTTCCCACTTTAGGTAACACTTCCACGCGTCGTACGTAGAGTTTGGCCTCCTCGATTTTGCTTTTAGGATTGCCAGTCTTAGTAGCATCATAATCAGCCAACAAATGGAAAGCGGCACTGCTGCGATTCAGTCTCAAGCGGACATTTACCTCGTTCAGCAAATATTTCTCTTGCAACCACATGTCCAAATGCAAACGATCCATCAGTTCTAAACTCTGTCCATCTTTGATTTTGTTTCGTCTTTCCTCAAAGCCGTCATTGTCAAATTTTTCAAACTTCTTCCCTTCGTCAGGTTCCCATAGCACACAAGCATTGAGATGAGTATTCTTGGCATCTATTCCGTACGTCAAGAGATTTTCCAGGTAGGCACGGTAAGGGTAAGTATCCATGCTGCTGCTGACCAGTTTGTTATTCAAGTACAAGTCCACTGAGCTGAACAAGGAATGCATGAAATTGTTGACGGGCGCTATATTCTCAGCAGTGGCATCTATTCCACCATTATCCTTATCTAGAACTTTGACTTTCAAGTACAAGTAACTGCTATTCAGATCGATGTAATCTTCGGGCTGTCCTTTGATTTCAAACTCGATGGGAGCGGAATCTGTCAATGAGGAGACGGGGTGAAATTCCACCCATTGGGATTCTTGCATCATCATCATGGTAGGGGGCATGGCAAACAGATCCAGTTCCGACTTGGAACAGGCGCATGACTCTCGGTGCATCATTTTTTTCTGTGTCTCAATAATCGAAAACGTCTAAGTCTCGAACGGTTCTTCTTTTCTTTGCCTTTCTAGCTTTAGACGTGTGAAGTCTGGTGAAAGGGTGTTTTCTTCGTCGTCTCTTTCTGCCTTGTCCTTGCTGAATGCCTGACTCGGTAGCGTGCAGGCCATTTATAGGTGTGTCTCGTCGGCCCAAAAGGTCTTTACCCGTTTGTAGCAAGACATTTTTGCCTGCCCTCATGAAGGCTTCTTTGGGGTTTTGTTTGCCAATGATGACATTTTGGAGAAATTCTTTGCCATGCGTCAGTGCCGCATCTTTCAAGGCGTGAAATCCGCGTGTCACCATCGGTTTCAACACCGGGGCCACCGAACGAAAGGCCGATTTTAACATATCTCATAAACCGTGTCCTCGCTGTCGAGCAACCCCTCGGTACACTGGATACATGACTTACGAGTCGTGAGAGAACCGTTTTCGAAAATGGAGTTTCACCGTGACTTTTCCTTTGGTGAATGGAATATTTTGTCCCAAATTTCCTTTTATAGCAATGTTAACCGTGTCCAAATACGACTTGCTGACAGGCAAATAGTGAGGATGTACAAATTCGCGGTGGACGTGGTAAGTGTTTGCACCTTCCTCGTCAGTGACCGTGGCAGAATTTACTTTGAAAGGAATGACACGCAGTAACGGCACGGAGGTGTGTCCCACCACGTTGTACTCCACCACATCGGAGTACACAAAGATCAAATTCAGTCCCTGGTTCAGTTCTACCGGAAAACGAAAATACCTTGCAAAATGCCCGTTGTTGTCAATGTCTGCCATGTGAATCTTTTTGGAGTGCTTATCCGTGACCAAATTGAGGTCTCTACCCAAAATGTCATACAATTCAGGGCAAAATTTAATACGTATACTTTTTTCCTCACTTTCAAATTTGATGAGTAGACGGTGAGACAGTTTGTGGTACTCAATGGTGACACGTTTTTTTACTCCGGTCAGAACTTTGTCAAATGCTGCATGGAATTTGTCAGCGATGGCCTCCACCAGACGTTGACCACTAAAATAATGGCCTGAGTTAATTTTAAAGTGATAAACGTAAAAAGGAGGAGAAGGGTCATTGCTGCTGCGGGGTATTGGGGTCTTCGGAAGTGATTTATGTTGAGAAGTGGTCATCATGGTTTGCTGCACCGTTGGGTCCAGAATTTCGATGTCAAAAGTGTCTTGAGTTTCAGTGATTATTTTGATTTGTGTTGGGTAAATCATTTCTACCAAAGCCACTTCCCAATGGGCTTCGTGATCTAATGGGATGGCCTGAGGTAATTTGGTCGTGTAACAGCACAACGTGTTGTGGGGAAACACCTCCATGGAACTGTCACTGGGTAAGGTTAAGTAAAATTGGTTTTGGTGACTCATAATTCCAGAGTTCTGTGGCTGTCCGAGGGGTTACTGGACGTCAGAGGCGTGTCTCCGCTCAAAATGGGGTTCTTGTTGTTGTTGTTTTTGGAGTGGTGACTGGCACTGGCACTGGACACAAGGTTTCCGTGGTTCCCGTTCGAGGTGAATTTCAGGGAGGGATTGGGAAGCAGGTAACCGATGCAACTGCTCAACAAAATGGTCCACAATTGTTTGTCTCCTTGTTGCAAACTCAAATTGGCAATGGCTGCCCCGATGACACAATACACCACAAAGATTTGGCAGAAAAAGACGATTTGCGTTTTAGACACACGTTCTCCGCACCACACCCACAAGGGTTGTTTTTGTAAATCTTGCAGAGAAGAACTGGGTGAAGGAGTGGTCGACGTAGCTGCGTCTGTGTGAAAGGGCATGATGGTCACTTCTTTTTATAGTCGATGACTTGCGAAGCGTCGATCCAAGAATCAAAACTGGGTGGATATCCTTTCCAACGTACTTTGACTTCTTTGACACGTCGTTTGCCTACTTTACGGGTTCTGCGTTCGAGAATGCTTTCGATGTCGTACACGTCTTCTTTTTTGGTGACACGTTGTAACTCGGGCAAATAAAACGTTCCTTTGAGCACTTCTCCGTTCATGTCTTCCAATTTATAGACGGCAGGATGACGGCCATGCACTCGTCCAGTGACACGAAACAATTCGGTCGTCCAGTTAGGTAAGTAACCTTTGTCGAAAGTGCGTTTGGTTTTGCCAGTGCGCACCCAATCTCCTACGGTCAACTCTCCACTTTTCTTGGGGACAGCCCTCGTCGGGGACGTACCAAACAGGCGCTCAAACACCAACACTTCGTTCTCGGGAGTCACTTCTTGCGGGGCACGTCCGATGCTTCGATGGTAAGATTGGTTGTACGCTTGCACCAGGTGCGGTAAGATGTCGATGTACTTCAGAGTGTGGTGATGCGTAAAATATTTCCACATGCGTTCTTTCAAAGTGCGTTGAAAACGTTCCACGATGCTGGCTTTGGTTTCGGGATTCTCGGTGGTAAAAAAATGAATGTCACGTTTCTTTAATTCTTTTTGGAAAGCTTGGTTCAGAAATTCGGTACCTTTGTCCGTTTGCCATCGAAGAGGGTGACGACCACTTTGTTTCAACACTCGTTGCAGGGCTTGCACTAACTCGCTGCTCGATTTGGAAGTCAAGGGCACGACCCAGGCAAATTTGGAAAAGACGTCGATGACACAAAACAAATATTTGTAGCCACGATTGTAGCTGGCCAAATGAGAGACATCGGCTAAATCGGCTTGCCATTGATGATCGATGCCTTCCACTCGGGTGCGACTTCTGGCAAACTTGCGTCGAATGGGTTTGTGTAAAGTGTAGGTAGCTTGTTCTTGTAACCATCGTTGGACTTGAGGTAAACGGAGACTTTTCAGTCGCATTTTGGCAGCACGATACAATTTTTGAACTCCTGCGTAACCTGCAGGATGGGAGGGATCGTAGTAAATGCTGGCTAAGACTTTTTCCATTTTTTGTGTTTGTTTGTATGTTAATAAGTCACCCACTCTTCGATGATGCTACTTTGGGTGGGACGAAAGGGCGGTTTAGAAACGGATTTACGTGTCCGATGGGCTACCGGAGTAGAAGTCGAAGGTAATGGTGGTGGAGGTGGCAATGGAATGGCTTTGGTCTTCTTTTCTTTTTTCACTTCTGGTTTCCCTTCTTTCTTTTTCACTTCTGTTGAAGGAGGAGTGGACATCATCTTTTTCACCCAAGCTTTCATTTCTTCTCGTTGGGGTGTGGGGGACAAGGTCAACAAGGAAGCTGCAATCTTACTTGAAATGGGTGCTGCTGACGGTGTTTGAAACACTTCTCGCATCTCTTCTTCCTCAGGTCTTCGTGGGGTA
Source organism: Sinohyriopsis cumingii (assembly GCA_028554795.2). Classification (NCBI taxonomy): domain Eukaryota; kingdom Metazoa; phylum Mollusca; class Bivalvia; order Unionida; family Unionidae; genus Sinohyriopsis; species Sinohyriopsis cumingii. The sequence goes on along the minus strand of JAPYKE020000125.1, from coordinate 1,025,988 downwards.
GCATCTCTGGTGACCCGTGGGGATGGCAGTAGTGGTGGTGGCGGTGGTGGTAGTGATGATGGTGCTGGACTTTTCATCAAGGTCTTAAAATCTTTCAGAGTGGGTAGAGCTGTTTCGTCTAAAGCTTTCTGGTGAAAGAGTTGCAGTCGTTGCAAGAGTTGACCGTACTTTTGCGATTTTTCTGTTTCGGACAAATCTTGGCGATCCATCAAGGACTGCAATTCGTGTTGTAACTGGGACATCTCGCTCAAATTGGGATTGGGAGGTAAATGCGGGGTGCGTTGTTCTTGCCAACGATGGTATTCCATCCATCGTTTGTAAGGCACTAAAGCTAGTTTTCGTCCTTCCATGGGGTTGTCAGGGGTCGATTCTGAGATCTTGGGACTTCCGAGGGCCTTTTTATCTTGCTCCCACCAGTCCTCCCAACATGGTTCCCAAGACTCCTTTCAGTAAGGGGCCTAACAAGAGGGGTAAAATGCCTCCACGTTGGACCAACATCTTCTTCTTTTGACGAATGGGAATTTTCTTTTGAACCATTTGGCGAAGAACGTGACGATGTTTGCCTAAGCATTGTTTCTGGTGTTTCGACAAAGGCATCGTGCCTTTCAAGACGTTCAAACAACATTCGCATACGGTATCGATGACCTCTTTGGAGGCTGATTGAATGAGTTTTTTTCGTAGAGGTGGAGAAGCTTTGGACAGGACAGATAACATGTCCCCATGTTTGACTAAACGAGGAGGCAGTCCTTTTCTTTTCTTTCCTTGGGGTTGTTTAGAAGAGGGATGTTTTCTGGAGGGTGACATCTTCAGGAGCACCAAAACACTGATGCCCCCGACTTGGTCACAGGCCTTTTTCATACTGGAACGCGTCGCCACTGATTGTCTTTACGTCGTATCAACTTCAGGACAGGCATGACACGTCGTGCAGGGGTACGCAACGGACTAAATCGAGCCAGTTCTTGCTTGGACAAATCCAGTAAACTTTGTAACATGCCCGATCTTTCTTGGACTTTGATTTTGGGAGAAGGTACTTTGTAAGCAGCAGCCACTGCCACTAAATTGGAGGGTCCTGCCACTTGGGAAGTTCTTGGGGTCATCAACGGAGAAGTTCTTGGTGTGATCAACGTCTCCAAGTACTCTTCAGTTCTTGGTGTCATCAACGGAGAAGTGGATGAACGTGAGGCTGCCGGAGACGCAGTCACCCCCGTGGCAGGTCGTGGTTTGCGAGTGTAAGGTTGCGTCCTGGCCGAAGTGCCTCTCTTGCGACTAGTTTTCTTCTGTGGGCTTTTCTTTTTCTGGGGACTTTTTCTCTGTTTCTTTTTGTGGGGGGCTTCTTTTCTTTTTCCGGGGTGGTGTCTGGTAAGAGGAGGGTCCCGCCACTGGAGAAGTTCTCCTTGGGGACCTGGTCTTTTTCTTCTTCTTGGCGCTTCGTTTGACTTTTTTCTTGGGGAGAAGTTTTGGGGCATTAGGATCCAATCTTAAGAGAGAGCGAATGATGACACCTCCTAGAGTACCGCTCCCTCCAGGTTTCAAAATGATTTGTTTTTTGGTTTGAGTGTCGATGCGGGGATCGGCCAGTTGGGTCAAAGCGACTTTTTTTCGATCAAAAAAGCGTTTGGTTTGATGAGGAATCTGAATGATTCCTTGGAGTAATTGACGTGCCGTCACCGTGAACCATCGTAAGACTTCTTTGAGACTAGCTTCTAAGACAAGAGCTCGTATTTGTGGATTTTTTTCTCTACTAATGCCATACAAGGCACGAATCAATTTGACGGGAAGATGCGACTGAAGAGACGTCATGTTCAAAATGTGTTTGAGACAGACGAAAAGGGTCTGAGGTTTTTATAGATTTTTTTGTGGAGTGAAATTAAGTCGAGGACGGAGACTTGTACAGGACGGGCCCTCCGTCTTGGCACCAGTGGTGAAACAAGTGGGTACGAAATCGCAAATCATCGGGGGTCGTAGGTTTCAAATCGACGAGTAAATAGGCGTGTGGATTTTGAGTGGCATCGTCGTACGCCTGAGTCAGGCAAGGCGTTCCTAACTGTTTGCCTAAGACTTGCACTTGCGATTTATCTCGAGGGCTTTTAAACAAGACCACGTAATGCGCATTGAGACTGATGGTGCGATGGGCTTTACTTTGTTGAAACAAATTTTGGGTGATGTAAACGACACTGGCATTACGGTGATGCCCTTTGCGCGTGAACCACAGTTTAATTTCTTCTTCGTCTTCTCCTAACATATCGTCAAAAATGACCAAATGGGTTTGACGGGAGTCAGAGACGATGCCGTCGTCTTCTTTAAGAATGCCTTCCACAAACACAATGGAATCGCCTTGACTTTCTTGCAAGAGGCTGTACGCCGATTGCCACTCTTTGTAACACCACACGATCCGCTGACGTGGCCGATCGATCAAATGATGTTTATGTTCGATCAAACGTTTGACGAATTCGGTTTTGCCTGAACCGCTAGGTCCAGCAATGAGCATGTTAAAGGGATGGCGAAGATACAAAGCCTCCCAACTGGCACGATCTAAGTGTTCGTCGATGACTTTGACAGTAGAAGAAGAGGGAGCAGAGACAGCAGAGGTAGCCATAGTGTTAGGAATGTCACTTGTCACGCGAAAACAAACAAGACGAGAGTTTATATACTTTTTTCAGAACACGTTTATTGAATGTTTTAAACATGAATACGAAAGACAAAAATACATAAAAGCCAAAGGCTTAAGTACAAGGATAAAAGGCACATGATAACTATTAACGTAGAATAAAAACAAGTGTCTGTACAACCTGTTTTGGGTAAAGTTCTGACCAGTTTTATAGGGGGTAAGGTAACACAAGTGTCCTCCCGAAAGGGTCTTTCAGGCCTGTCCACGACAGTCCTGTCCTGGGTGACGGGTTCTTCTGGCACCGTCACTAACACAGGTTGAAAAGTAACTTTTTTCTTTGGATGTTGAAAGGAAGGATCACAACTCTCGTGCATACTGGGCCACTTCTTGGGTCCAAGCCTCAAAACCCCTCTTTTTCCAGTCACGGACATCTGTCCAATGGGGGTGTAAGTCACAAGCTACACACACATCGTCATACACGTCTTGGGTAGCTAAAAGTTGACGAATCTTTTCTTCCTGTTGAGGTCGAGAAGTATCCAGATGAAAACGTAAGGCTTTGAGCAAAAGGAGTCTCTCGTGAACATTTAAAGGCACCGCTTTCATGTTGAATGGGGTGGTAAATACTGTTCGTAAAGAGTCCACAAGGAATCGGCTGGTAAACGAAATCCCAGAAAACAAGTCACTAAGACACACACCAGTTGTCGACCCAAATTGAACGGATACAGTTCTTGTAATAATGGATGGTAATGATCCACGGTTTGAATATGGTCATTGAGTTCCTTCCACGGAATCTGTTCAATTACATACGACATAAGTCGTGGCATGGCAGCCTGTTTTTATAGTCTCTTTGTTTCGGAAACAATACACGTACTTTCTAGCCAGAGATCTTCGTTCTCCAGTGGGGAATCTAAATGTTGCATACTGTAACCGAAACGTCAGAGTTTGTTTAGAAGTTTTCTCTTCCGCTAAGTAGATTCCACGTAAAATATGTCGGTAATCCTTTACCTTGTCTTCCTCAATGCATTGCACTAGGTGAATCTCGAAGTAACCAAAATGATCAACACGTGGATCATCGGGGCCCTGGAAGTATTGAACAAGGTCTGACCTCTGAAACAATTTCTGACGAATCAGTTCTCTTATACCATTCAGGTACCAGTGGTTAAAGATCTGGTGACGTAACGGATGCAATTGGTCCTTACGTTTCACTTGTATTTTGACCAGCTCTCGGTAAATCCTTTCTCTCAATTCCACAGGCAAAGCACGAATGTTCTTTTGTAAAGTATCCATGAATAAGTCAGTCCGTACAATTCAGAATAAGTCAGTCCGTACAATTCACAATCTTCTCCTAGAGCAAAAGTAATCCACATAGTGAATAATTTCTGACCACTGCCATTCAGGGTAACGTCCAAGAATGTCACTGAACTCTTTTGATGTAAACGGTCTAGAGTAATACAATAGGACGAATGCACACTTGACCCAAAGAAATCTAACACACTGGTTAACTTTTTTCACTTTCCTCTTGTGAATTTCTCGGCACAAAAGTTCTACAGTCACCCATTGAGATTTCACTCTGTCAAGTCCCTGCCAAACTTCCTTGTAAATCTTCTCTTGCAGTTCTTTAGGTAATGATTCAATATCGTTTTTGAAATGAAGTTTAAATACTGGTCTCGGTGATGTCCAACATTTGACTCCTAGCCAAACTGGTTTCTTCTTCGTCAACGACATGGTAAGTTACTTTAATGTCTCGGTCCCACTAAGGGTAAGTAATGACAATTCGGTGACCATCGAGCATGTTCTACGTAGGCCGAATCTTGCGGTTCCCAGTGGTAAAGTGACACACCGCAACTGAAGCACTTGACTTTATCTCCTTCGCGCAAGTAGAAAAATCCGGCTCTGGCTAATTCTTCGAGGGTCGGGCCTCCCAGATACTTAGGCCATTTTCCTTTGAACGATTGAAGACGATTTTCAAAGTCGCAGTATTCCGACAAACGCACAGGAAACGAATATTCGTCTTTCACAGGTTCGTTTCGATGAGGGTTGGGTGACATGGACAGGAGTTTGCTCAGAGCTGGAGGACATCCGTGGGGGGGGGGTAAACGTGAAGGTGAACATCCCCCTTTAAAACGAAACCCAGTAAAATGTCCAAGAGGACGAGCGGCATCGCTTTCGCATCCCTCAGGTTTGACACGCACAGCATCACTTTCCATGATAGGGGTAGTGACACTAAAGTTCCCATGATGCTTTACGGCATCGCTAAGGTCACAACGTACAGCATCGTACCCATCGCAAGGCTCACAATCGCATTCCACTTCAGAAGCCCCATACTTGAATTGTGCCTTTCTAAACTTGTTTTGTCTTTCTCTGAAAGTATTCATCTTGTTCGCTTGGTCTTGGTAGTCACAATGAACTATCGATCTTGCCTAGAGTTCCTTTTTATATACAGACCAATACCGACGTGTCCATACGGTAAATTGAAATGATTGGGAAGTCGCACTCACTTCTGGTACACGATTTGATAGACTTTTTCCAAGGGTCGACTGACGATGTGGTGAGTGGGTAAACGTACAATCTTGTTCGGTTGATAGGTGGTCACTTTAAGGTTTCCATCCTCTCCCGATTGCAAGGCTTCTTTCAATACCCCAAAGTTGACCACTCGACTGGTACGATAATTCAGAGTCAGTCCTTTCACTCTGCACGTCGTGTGCACTTCTCCTTGTGGGTCCCGGTATTCGTAGCCGTAATTTTTGGGACCGCCACTGACGAAACTTAGAATCTTGTCGTCGGGATGCTCGTCTGTCCAGGCTCCTAAACGGTCTCCTTCGATGTCAGGGTGCTGTTGACTCGGGTGATGGATGTAAATGCAACTTTCCGTGTCAAAGTACAGGACGCGTTCCCCTAACAGTTCTAAAGCTTCGTACAATTTTAAGCGAGCATGAGCTGTCACGTAAGCCCGCAATGATGACATTTCCAAAAGGGTCGTCTTGTACAAAGTCCAGATCTTCTTCGTAATTGACAAAGATCAAATCCTCGCGAACGACGTCCACGTGTTTCATGTATTTGGTTTTGTCGTGAATCATCTGGAAGTAGCGGGAAGGTTCTGTCAGATATTCCATTTTGGGTAAACACGGTCGTTGTGCCATTTTACCCCACAAGCAATTTAACATCACTTTGGCAAACGATCGCCTGCCTTCGTTTTTCTCGATGTGATCTAAAGTCATGCCTTCTTGTTCATAGTATTTCTCTTTGAATGTTATTTGGTCTTCGTGAGTGTGACACCAGGAAGGATAGCCGCTGGCTTCTTGTTTCAGTTTCAAAAAGGCATCCACGTAGTCGGCGAAAATGCCTTTCTGACGGGGGTCACCCTTGTGGCAATGTTGTGTCTTGGGAAAGTGGCAAATTTCGTACACTTCTAACAGTTGGTATCCCATGTCCAGAGCTTTGAACAATTCCACGCTGACCCAGATTCCCGACAAAGCCCGTTCTTCCTGGATGTGCTGACAAGGCTGATCTTGGTTGCACGTTTCGGCACAAGTACGACACAAAGGAAACATCAGTTTGCCTTGGCAATGGTGAGGTAACACGGGATGGTACAAGTCCGTGGGAGGCAAAACTTTGCACTTGATCAGACCTTCGTATTGTCGAATGTTTTTCAGGTCGATGTGTTCCGTGAACAATTGTGGGTGTCCTGCAGGAAAGCGACAATATTTGCACACGTAGGGATACAGCGAACACACGTCCAAGTATTTGATTTCTTCTCCTTTCTCTTCGTCGGCTCGGTACAGCAAACATGTGGCATTGGTCCTTCCTCCGTACAAACTATCCCTCGGGTTCAGCGGGTCCATGAACTGGTAACTTTCCACGAGGCGTTTAAACTCGGGATCGGTTTTCAAACGGTGATCGTACTCGTGTTCCCACATTTCCACCACTTGGTATCCTTCCTGTTCTAACTTTAGGCGTCGCTGACAAGTGTCCTGGTTCAAGTCTTCCATGGTTCGTTGTAAAAACTGATTTTTAGTGCTACGATCAGGGTAACAGACGGGATATCCGTGAAATAAGCAACCGTTAAACTCGTACACGATCTTGGGGTTTTCTAAGTCCCAGCCATCGACCGAATACGTTCCGATGGTCTTTTCACCTCCGTTGCGGACATGCTGAATCCATTTGTCTTCCTTGTCGCACAAGTAATGTAACCAACGTAGGGCTTTGACCGAGTATTGACGTTTGACATAGTTGGTCGATTGAGGGCTGATGACAGCCACGGTGTTTTCAGGCATGAATCGTTGTCGATACACTAAGGAACACGCTTTGGCAATGGTGCAAGCTTCTTTCAAAGGATCGACCCCACCGCGTTCCATGAACAGTTCTCGAAATTTTCCACAGCAACGCCGTAAAATGTCCACGTCGGAACGACAATACTTTAGCATTTCTTCCTGAAAGTCGAAAGGGTCCGAGGCGTGAGCCTGGTACCAAGCGTAGAAAGCTTCTCGTTGTTCGGTACGCATGTTGTCGGGGTCGTAATAGTGAGCCTCAGGTAAATGGGGTAGAACGGCGTGTTGATTGGCTTCCGTATTGAAAAAGTGTGGAAAGTACCCTTTAGCCATTTCTGTCATTCCAAACGTTTTAGGCATTCGGCTCAAAGGCATGGCCAAGTAACTCATCGAATCTTTAAACTGTACTTGTCCTACTTGCATGAAAATGATTTTGACTCCGTTCAAAGTCACTTTAGGACGCTCGGTGCCTTGTTCCGTATAGTATCTCAAAAGAAACTGTCCATCGTATCCGGAGAAATTGTGAGCCATCACCGTGGCATGACGATCACAATCTCCGTAACGTTCGATGTCCTCTTGGCTCCACGTCTTGTCGATGGGGTCTAAGACCCATTTGGCAAAATCGGCTAACGTGTTCGGTCCTCGAAAGATTTTTTCACGCCCTCCGGGAATCTTACTGCAGTGAGGGCAATGACTGAAGATAGGTTCCTGAATGCACTTCTCGCACGCTCGATGAGCCACGCAGAAATTAGGAATGTGAATGCCGGTCTCTTGCATGCATTCGAAATCAAAAAAGATGAAATTGCCTTTCTTCTTGTGACCGTCCTCTTTCTCTGGTGGGGGTTGGTATTTTTGCACGTAACATTGATGTTCCAAGTCCACGATGTGGTGACAAATGTGACATTTTTTCTTTCCTGAACATACGTGTGCCTTGGCACTATTGGTACGTATGCCTTGTCCACACGTAGGGCACAATCTCAGCAGTTGACAAGCGCATTTCTGCTGTGAACCTTGCGTCTTCAAATGTTGTTGGGAACAGGTAGGACTGACAAACGTACGTAGACAAGCAGGACAATGCACTGGTCCTTCGCTCAGACAGGGTGTGGAGGCCAAACATTTCGATCCGCAATGCTTGTGTTGCTCTCGATTATTATAACTACGGTCACATTTCTCACAGTAATATCTGTATCCCAGGAATCCGGTGATACTGGTAATGGTATCGAAATGGTCATCGTGATAATAGACATGAATGTATTTTCCGTCCTTAAAGTCTTTCCCTCGAAACAACAGAGGTCCGCGCATTTCTTGAGGGTACACTTTCAAGGTGTATCGTGGAGCTAGGACATCTTGCAATTTTTGCATCTCAGGAATGCCACAGGGTGTGTCTTTGGACAGTCCGGCTTGTTGCAACAGGAGTTCTGCTTCACTTCGTTGTTTGGCTCGGTCCGATTTTCGAATATTCTCCCAGGCTCTTTTCCATTCTACCTTGTCGTTTTTGTTGGCATAGGTTCGTCCCACCACGATAGCCCTGGCTAAACACATCTGGTCTTGAGGGTTGTAAATTTGGACGAGGCTACGCTTAATGCTGCGAAGCTCGTTCACCAATAACATCTTTTTGGGTCCAGCCCTTGAGGAGGAGAGATGTGGATCATGTCCAGTGTGGCTTTTCCATCGGTGATGTCAAACTGGTCATTGGATTGTTGTACGTGTTGAATTTTGTCCATGACTTTGGAAACGGTCAATTCTGCAGGGGTGCTAAACTCGATCCAAACAGGGGATTTCAAACCGTCGTGTTGTATGGAGAGTCTCAAGCGATCGTCTTCTTTGGGTTGACATTGTCGCTTGAGTGTGGTGAGCAAAGAATCCCACACCCCGGTGATGAACCCTTCTGCTTTCTCTAACGGTACTTCGGACTTGAAATCTTTAAACTTCACTGTGTATTTGTAAGCCGTGGTTCTAAATTTTCTAGAGGAGCGCTTTTCTGTCTCTCGAATAGAATAGTACTTTTCAGGGTTGACTAAGGGTGGTGAACTTTGTTTAGAGGGTTCGGATTCTGGTTCACTCATGTCCTCTTCAAAATCACTGGCATGAATTTGTGCCAAGACTTCAGCCCTGGTACGAGGCGATAGATCACGTTTCTGCCTCTTACTTTCTTCTTCTTTCTTCTCAAATGAATAGGATCGTTTCATCTTGAGTGAAAAACGTCAAATGACTAAAGTTTAAACACCATGGGCTAATTTATAGTCATGGCAGACCAGCGTATATAAAAGGGTGTGTGTCTTGTCCTTTCACTATTCATTTCACTCTCTAACCGATCACAACGATGGAAGAGACTAGCCAAATCGAACGTTTCATCAGAGCTTTGCGAGGGGTCATTAGAAAATTCTCTTCAGACCAGCCCACGGACTACTCTCCTTCCTTTCGAGATAAAAGTCAAGATACTTGCTATATTTGTCAGAAGAAAGGGCATTGGTCTTCAGAGTGTCCAGACCATAAAAAAAGGAAAAAAGGGGCTAGAAAAGACAAAAGTCAAGATACCTGTTATTATTGTCAAGAAAAAGGACATTGGTCTCCAGATTGCCCAAAAAAGAAACAAAAGGAGTCAGAAGAAGAGAGGGATTCTTCAGAGGAAGAAGAGGAAGAAAGAAGACAATTCTATTTACAAGAGGCAAAGAAAAAGAAACAGGAGAAGAAAAGAAGAAGGGAAGAAAGTGAGGAGGAAGAAGAGGAAAGGCCTGTGACGGTGAAGAAATTGAAAAAACAGAGAGACTAAACAATGAGACAGAAGAAGTGTATGAACTTTTTAAAGTGCTCTGTTGTGAATTGTGAATTGGATTGTTAATATTTATAAAGAATATATTAAGTATTAAAAGGTAAGTGTCTTTGGGTTTTGATTTTAAAATAAGAACGTACACTCACACACTCATACACAGACACGTACTATAGGGTAAAATGGTTTTTTTTTTATTTATTTATTGGCAATTGAAAGTCTATCTCTTTTCGAGAGAGGTGGGTCGCCTTGAAAAGGGCCTCTTTTTCTTTGGTGTAGGGGTGAGTTTAAGCAATCAACTTTAACTGTCTTAAGCCTTTGCCACGGCCGAGGCCTACTTCTGGACTGCGTACTGTTGATGATGATGATTTGGTTGAAATCACTAAGGGTGGTACGGTAGGCTTAGTCACAGGGTTGACGTGTTTAGCTCGGGAAGGTCGTATTCTCTTTGGTCGTAATAAAGAAGTCTGATACATTTGTTTCAGACTTCTTAACTCCGCTAAAATGTCCAACAGTACCGTGACCGTTTGATTTTCACCCTCTTGTTTCTTTGCTGCTACTTCTTCTTGTTGTTGTTTTTTTTTTTTCTTACCTCTTCTTCTTGCTGCTGTAGGAGAAAAGCTTGTTCCGCTTCCTTTTGTCGTTGTATAAATTTCTCCAATTCTTCTTTCTGTCTCTGTCTAAAATTCTCCAATTGCGGTAATGAAGGTGACGAAGGTTCCGGAACAAATTCTTGCGAGGTAAGAAAATCTACAAAATCCCAATTCACCTCTTCTGAAAGTAAGTCCGGGTTCCCTTGGGCGGTCTCCACTGCTGGTGCACCCCAATGGATCGTTTTCTGAGTTTCCGTCATGTTGAATCACTGTCGCATAGATTGACTGCACACAGGCGCTAGCGAATCTATATAGACCACGTGACGTCACAGACTGCTCTCTTCGGATTGGATGCGGGCTGACTGAATTTTGTAACGCGTGTTTGGATTGGTCAACAAACTCAATCCGTTTCAATCCTACCTCTACCTATAAATAAGTGCAGTTCACTGCATTGATTCACCTGTTCTCGGTGCCTCAAGATGTGGACCGATGTGCAATCTTCTACGCTTGTGTCTTCAATGATGTTCCAGACGGACATACCCATGTATGTCCGATCCAAGTGGACATTTGTCCACATGACAGACACCAGTCTGTGGATACGTAGGATCTACGTAGAAAGACAAGGATGCCTCAAAAGAGTCCTGATTTACGGTCCTACAGTGAGACGCAGCCCTAGGACAAGAAGAAGACCAATGCGGTGCCCTTTATGTTAATGGATACATTAACATAAACCCAAAGGCCCTTTTCAGGGCCATTCATAGGTCTCGAAAAGAGAATGACTTTCCATTGCCTACCCCTTTTTTTTAACATTTTTTTAAAAAAAAATCCCATGTTCAATTCCCCTCATCCCTAAACAAGCCCAAAATCTATTCCCATGTTAAATTCCCCTTGTCCCTAAACAAGCCCAAACTCTATTCCCATGTTAAATTCCATTGTCCCTATAGTGGCCCAGGGTTTTTCTCCATGTTAAATTTACATAATCCCTATAGTGGCCCGGGGGGGTGGGTCTGTAATGCTAATTCCCATTGTCCATATGGTGGCCTCATTCACTACTCTCAGATTTATTGGTTCCACCTTATCCAGATTTTCAATTTTGCACTTTGGTGTTTCATAAATGTTATCAGGTAAGTCACCATATTTTAGTTTCTTAAACAGAATATTTTGAGATTTCTTTGGACTGAGTTTCCTTTTTCGGGGTTGGTTCCATTTCCATTTTGTAGACGTTTGTGCATTTAAACCATCTTTCTGTGTATGAGTTATGTCCACCAGGGCATACAATAAAGCAGCAATATGATCGCATGATTCTCCTTCTCTGCAAGAAAAAATAATATATAATTAAATATTTGTTATATAAGTTATCTGATTAAAAATCTAGTCTCCAAGGGTAGCAGAGACCATGTGAAGTGTAATATCTATCTATCTATCTATCTATCTATCTATCTATCTATCTATCTATATATATATATATATATATATATATATATATATATATATATATATATATATATATATATATATATATATATATATATATATATATATATATATATACTTTGGCCTTCACATAGCAGTGCGAGCACTCCTGCGAAATTTTGATATGCAAATGAGTGCACATGTCTGTCTTCATAAATACTTTAGCCTTCAACTGCTTCTTGGCATTCATCATTTTACAATCAAAAGTTCTTGAACTGTTCAATACAAGATAATTGTACAACTCTTCTGTTCTGAACAATGGCAAATGAGTCAAATCACTATAATCATATGCCGTTTAAAGTCAATGGCTCCGGAATCTTTTCTCCGAGAGGCGTACAAAATATTTCTGCATGACGTTTGTTGTCATTCTCATTGTCGTCTGTTTGTATTTCATGTAGCGTACGCGTGCCTAAATTGACAAGTCCTTGAGCACGCTTGATCAATTGAGATTTATTCTCTGACACGTGTGCAACTCTGTCTCTTAAATAAACCTTCAATTCACGAACTGATAGCTGGTCAAAAGAGCACGGGTCAGCGATTCCTTTGTTAGACGTCATTTCATCTGATATTTTGCTCACCGGAAGTAGATTTAACAAATAATGATAACTCGCGCAAGGGAGGTAACAACCCTTCTTAAACAGGACTAATTATAGCCATACTATGGTATTTTCCCTTATGAAGTATATTTGTGTTTTATCATTTGTCGTAATGACAAAATAAACTGAATTATTACTGGCAAGTTATATGTTATGTGGAGTTGATAATATAGACATTTCTGAGGACGAATTTTTCATAAGAGAAGATATCGGGGAATTGGAGTGGATATTACGTCATTTTATATTTAAATTTGATAAATCATTATACGATTATAAATGTTACGTTTGTCTTCTTTCATTACGAATTCGGCTCAAAGTCCATGTGACCTAAGCGCACTTTAAAAAAAAAAAAATACCTGATATTATCACTAGCAACCCAACTGGTGCTAGAATTTATTCTTAAGGTTTTTACAAGATTAGTTTTGAGAATTCTTTGATAACGGAATTTAAGGCAGTCTAAATGATAAGGACTCCAATCAAACTTTTTCACTTACGGGAAATGAGGGTCTAGACGGGTCTTGCCAGTATGTTTAAATTATAGATTCAAGAAAATGGCTAGGTGACAGACGTGGACTCAACTACAACGCTTCATAGCCAGACAACAATAACACTCTATATGTTATTACTTAATAAATGTTGTTGTTGTTGTTCTGGATTTAACGCCATTATTCAGAACACAACGGACTATACAAGGTGAACAGTTTCACTGGTGGAGAAAGAACCCGGGTAAACCCTGGGAAGAGCCACAGACTTAAATGAAGCTTGTGGCAAGCTTTCTCACATACCAACATTGGCCGAGCTCGAGACTCGAACCTAAGGGGACAGAAATAAAATAATAAAACGGGCACAAGAGAGCGTCTTAGACCACTCTGGCGCCAGGGGCCCCACTTAATAAATCAAACAGAGCCCGACTAGTGAGCCTCTGAATGAACAAACATTTGATAGCTGGTTGTTAAGTTGGTGGCGCATGGGGAGTCGTCAATTGAAGACGAAGTTGACTCTCTCTCTCTCTCTCTCTGTTGTCACCCATAACACGTAACAGAGGCGCGTAAAGTACTTAGATATGCACTGTTTCATATGAATAATGAATACGGACAGAATATTCAAAAGTTCTACTGGACAACGAACAATGAAACATTCAAAGCTCTACGGGACAATGGAGAGTGACAGAATATTCAAAGTTATAATAGACAGTGGACACTGACAGAGTATTCAAAGTTCTACCGAACAATGGACTGTGACAGAATATTCAAAAGTTACACTGGATGATAAACGGTTACATAATATTCAAAGTTCTATTTTATAGTGGACATTAACATAATATTTAAAGTTTAACCGGACAATGGACAAGGACATACTATTCAGAGTTCTACTGGATAATGGACAGAATATACAAAGTTCTACTTTATAGTGGACAGTAACAGAATATTCAAAGACCTCAAAGAAGAAGCTTATAAAATGCATGGGACAAATTTCTGAGTCGAGTGGTCGTATTTCAAGTCAAGTCACTACCTTGACTGTAAAGGGTTTAAAATTCGGAATAAAAACAGGTGGTGCAATAAATGACAATAAATCATGACCATTTCTATTGCAGCACCTAACGGCAATAAAAACGTTATTACTTAGTGTAAGGCAATAAGCATGCTACAGGGTGTACGGCAATAAATGCAAGACTTTCGATGTCTCAATTTGCTGAACAGGTTTCTTCTTGCCATTGTCACTTTTCAGGACAGTAGTTTCATTCAAGAAGAAAGGTATATTAAACAGCAGCAGCGAGTTTAAAACGCAAGGATAATTTTATAGCATTGTATACAGTAAATGGAAGAGTATCTGACAAAGGGACAGTATTTAAACTGAGACAGCTATTATATAGCATGGAATTGGATATGGCAAAAGGACAGTATGTAACACTGGGACAGCTAGTATATAACTAATGAATTTATATGACACAGTGACATTATACCGCACTGACATAGCTAATAAATAACACGTGGGAGCTCGCACAAGAACAGCTATTATATAACATTGAATTGGATATGGGACAGGGATATTTGTATAGAACTGCTACAGCTAATATATAACGTGTGAGAGAGTATATCGCTGAGGGATAATACATACACTAGGAAAGCTGGTATACATAGGGACAGCATATAGCATAGGGACAGTTAGGATATAACATGGGGACTGTACATAACACAGGGACAGTAGACAACACTAAGATTTGAGACTTCAGAGAACTGGAATTGCTAATGTCAGTAATAAAAGAAACATTAGCTTTTCTCCATCTTAATTTATGTTTGTACTTGTATGAAAAATAGTGGCGCAGAGAACGTCAGTGAATAGAGCATATACAAGTAAATTGTGTACATGTACGTGTCATACTAAATTTGTAATTTGATTTACAAGAAGTGAACGTGCAAATTTCCGTGTAAATTCGAAACTGATTCTCTTCACCTCTCATCTTTTGTCTTTCCCAAAACTGTTGCTTAATAAAGAAAGTAAATTACATCTATGCACTTTCACGTGTTTTGCTAATCAAACGATATCTATATTTCCTATGTTAAAGACTGCATTGTCTACTTTTGTATATTTTTTTTTTAATTTCTGATAGATCTCTCTGATTTCCATAAAAGAAGCTTTCACAATGTTTACAGAAAACTATGCATGCTGTATTGTTATTGAGGACTATTGGTGTTACTGAGGTTTAATCATGCATGCTGTACTGTTGTTGAGGACGAATGGTGTTACTGAGGTTGAATCATGCATGCTGTATTGTGGCTGAGAACGATTGGTGTTACTGAGGTTGAATCATGTATGCTGTATTGTTACTGAGGAAGACTGGTGTTACTGAGGTTTAATCATGCATGCTGTATTGTTACTGAGGAAGATTGGTGTTACTGATGTTTAATCGTGCATGATGTATTGTTATTGAGGAAGACTGGCATTACTGAGGTTTAATCGTGCATGCTTATTGTTATTGAGGAAGACTGACATTACTGAGGTTTAATCGTGCATGCTTATTGTTATTGAGCAAGACTGGTGTTACTGAGGTTTAGACCGCCCTATTCGTGAATTTATTGTTTGATTTCACATGAACTATTTACGTGCAAAATGTCGGTTTTCGCCACGCGACCAAATTCTATATTCAAAAATATATCAGTTTTCGCCATACGACGAAAGTATTTTATTCACGAAAATATCAGTTTTCTACACCCATCTAAAGTCTATATTCACAAAAACTTCATTTTACATATTCTCTGAAAATATCCTCTTCCTTTTTTAAACAAAGCAACAATGTGATGATCTTTAAAAGCATTACATTTGTTTTAAATCAAGTTTAAAAAGTCAACAAGGAATAAAATATTCATGTCGACAAAAGGGTTTGGATTACTGAATGTTCATGATTATATTTAAAGTTTAATTGTACATTTTATACGATGCTAATGTGGTCGCAAGTAATCTATGATACACATTATAGGGCAAATCTTTCAGACGTTGTATAAAATGTCTACAGAAACCAAGTGTGCGTGGACACACACCTTAATAAGAGTTATATTGTCCCCTCTTTGCATTTAAAAATGATCGACAGAAAAGGAGGGGGGTATGAAGGACTAAGGGTCTAATAAAAGCTCCATCTGACGCCAACTTAAGGGAGGGAAAATGAGGTCAGACCGCAGGTGAAAACTACCAGGTATAGCTTTGGTAGACTGTAACGTCAGGTTTACATACATTGATTACGTGCCTGTGATAAAAGAGTACCAGTGGTTTAGAAAAATGGACAATAATTTATCGCTTAGACACGGACAGTATATAACACAGGGACTGGCAACTCCAGACAGCTACCAGATATTACCTGTCCTCTTTGGATCTGGCAAATGAGGATCTCCGAGAGGTCAGTGGGTCAGTAAGATCAAACACACATCAGAGGTGAATATTGGCATCAGGCAAGAAATCTGTATGCAGTCACCTAGTACGTGGCTATAAAAAAATATTTTATACCATTCCGATTTTAAATTATATATATATATATATATATATATATATATATATATATATATATATATATATATATAGTGATAAGCATCATCCTTCAGCAAAAGAGATAGGCCTATATAGAATGGCAGAACGACGGTAACTCAGTCTCAAAACGTGATCGCTTCAAACACCTGCAGAGCAAAGCTCAGAGAGAACTCCGCATTATGCTAAATAGCTGGTGGGGCCGCAAAGCAGATGAAGTCCAGTATTACGCAGACAGAATTTTTAAGGTCCCTGAAAGATGTTTATGGACCGTCGAAATGCTGCAGCACCCCGCTAATCTTTTCTGACGGGACCACCCTGCTCAAGGACAAAGAGAGTATCATCGAAAGATAGAAGGAACACTTTTCCAAACTACTGAACATGCTCTCCACCGAAGACTCTGCTGCGTTAGACGCAATTTTCCTGAAGTCAATTATATCTGACCCGGACTTTCCCCTACCCCGGAAGAAGTCGAGCGAACCATCAAAATCATCAGCTCTGGCAATGCACTAGGCGCGGATGGAATTCCTGTTGAACACTTCAAAGCATATGGCCCTAAGGTACTTGAGGCACTGCACATCACACTGATCAGCATTTTGGAGGAGTTCATGTCACAAGAGTTCAAAGACACAGTGATCGTCACCTTATACAAAAACAAAGGGAACAAAGCTGACTGTGGCAACTATCGAGGCGTATCGCTCCTGTCGATTGCAGGCAAGATTATGGCGCGCGTCCTTCTCAACCGTATGTTAGGTAATGTCCCCGAGAGCCCAATGTTTCTCTTAATGGTCAATTTAAAATGGTGATTAAATTCATTCATCGTTTGTAATCCACGAGTAGAGAAAGTTGATCACTCCTTATTGTTCAGATTGTAAGAACAACGCCAACGATTACTTCAGTGTGTCAAATATACAAACTATACCGTGTATTCCGCCCTGACTTATACCGCTATTGTTGGTACTAAAATAGCTTTATTTTTATGAAGCATTACAGGCAGTCACATTCGGGAAAAGTCATCATCTTATTGAGAAACAGCCCTGAGGTCAAAGGTGAAAGCTAATATTATCAGTTTGGGTTTCACATGATATGTCCACTTTCCTCATGTTTCCCGTTTCCCACTTTTTATCAACTTCATAGTTACAAAATACGGAATGGCAGCTATTGCGTCTCACGAACGAAAGGTCAAAACCATCAAGGTCACTGAACGTGATTTTTTCTTCTTCTTGATTTGTACATAATAATTCTTAACATGGACCTAAATTTCATAACTCTTAACATGGATCCAGTTTTCATCACAACTCTTAACATGGAACCAGTTTTCATCCTAACTCTTAACATGGACCCAGTTTTCATCCTAACTCTTAACATGGAACCAGTTTTCATCGTAACTCTTAACATGGAACCAGTTTTCATCCTAACTTTTAACATGGACCCAGTTTTCATCCTAACTCTTAGCATGGATCCAGTTTTCATCCTAACTCTTAACATGGACCCAGTTTTCATAATAACTCTTAACATGGACCCAGTTTTCATCCTAATTCTTAACATGGAACCAGTTTTCATCCTAATTCTTAACATGGAACCAGTTTTCATCCTAACTCTTAACATAGACCCAGTTTTCATCTCAACTCTTAGCATGGATCCAGTTTTCATCCTAACTCTTAACATGGACCCAGTTTTCATCCTAACTCTTAGCATGGATCCAGTTTTCATCCTAACTCTTAACATGGACCCAGTTTTCATCCTAACTCTTAACATGGACCCAGTTTTCATCCTAACTCTTAACATGGACCCAGTTTTCATCCTAACTCTTAACATGGACCCAGTTTTCATCCTAATTATTAACATGGATCCAATGTTCATCCTAATTCTTAACATGGACCCAATGTTCATCCTAACTCCAGACATGGACCCAGTTTTCATCCTAACTCTTAACATTGACCCAACTTTCATTTTAAGTCTTAACATGGATCCAGTTTTATCAAACTTCATTGACATACCACACTTTACACCAGCAGCTTCTAATCAACATTGGGGACCGATTGATCTAAGGTCAAGGTCGCTGATCCTGAAATTGCATTGCTTTTACCCTCTCTCTCTCTCTCTCTCTCTCTCTCTCTCTCTCACACACACACACACACACACACACACACACACGTACCCTTCCAGTCAAATAGCACAGAGAGCTTTGGATTTTATGGAGGGTCATTCAAACCTCAAGGTGACTTGTGTTAATGTTTTGATTTGGTTTATGCATAGCGATATCAGGTCAGATGATTACCGTTTACGATCATTTCAAGTCACAATGTGTTGATTTTGCATTTGTAATAGTACAATGGCTGTTTTCTTCCGCTGAGTCACTTTCTAGCTGCTTACAACCATCATGATAATATACATAAACTTTTCGACATAAATATTGGTTCAATAACATTTCTAATCAGAATCTGGATCAATTGTTTGAGTTGAAGATACCTGTAGCTACATTATGATTGTCTTTGTCGTCATTTTCGTCATCATTATCATCATCAACAGCAGCACCATCACCATCAACAACATAATCAACAACAATAATATCCTTCCAGGCTATTAATCAAAAAGGGTGCGGGTTGGAATCCTGCCATCTTGTCAGACCGGATTGTTTCTTGTGGTTTTCAATGACCTTTATGTGTTTATGTTCCGTAAAACACCAAAACCAAATACAAGTGACGATGATCATGGTGATTATTATTATAATTATTTCCTTCTTCTTCTTCTTCCCTTCCGTACTTGTTGCCCTCGTAAATTCTCTGTAACCATTTATTAAAAAGAAGTATTGACTTATAAATAAATCTTACCCAGTAATAACCTGAAGTGTTATCGACATTGATTTATAACCTTGTTGATGGATCGAAATGACATTCTCTCCTAGGGTGGGTATATATTGGGTTAAGAAATAAGACAAAGCAGTTATAAACGTAGTATAAAATATAAGGCACTTATCGAGGGCCTATCTAAAGTGAAATAAATCCAGCCCAATCAACGGTTACACTTAAAAATGCTATGACATTTCCTTGGGTTATATTGTTCCTTTACAAGGACTTTATAGCTTAGAAAAAAGTATTTAAAGCTTAAACACCCTGAAAGCATTGCATTCACAAATCACGATGGAACCGCAACACAATCCATCAAGCTGTTTAGTGTGTCTGCCATATATAAACGTGAATCTTCAAGTCAAAACCCATGAATAATTTATGTTTTCGTCTGCAATAAACGATTTCCATCTTTATTTTCCGATTTATGTCGACTCGAATGCGGGAGGTCGCGGGTCCGAACCCCGGCCGAGTCATATCAAAGACTTACAAAAATGGTACTAACAGCTGCCTCGCTTGGCGCTCAGCATTAAGAGGCTAGTGTTAGGACTGGTCGGCCTGGTGTCAGGATAATGTGACTGGGTGGGACATCATGCTACGTGTCTGCGGCATGATACCCAGTGCTAGACATCACTGTAAAACTGTCACACTGCAAACATCGTAGCGATATGACTGAAAAATTTTTAAAGTTACTTTTTACAACCTTTTTTTATTTCATTACACGCTATTGTAATGTAACATTGTATGCTGGACTTGACATTGTCCAAAACTGAGTTAATTTCCTCTTGACCTGATTGACCTTTAAATATTTTTTTCATATTATGTAAACACCTCATACATAGCTAAATTATTCTCTATGTATATGAGCTTTATATAAGGATCAGTATTAACAGAAGAAGTAAATATGTTTATTTGGGTCAGAGTTTTGGACTTGCCTAATTGAATTTTACAGGTTATGGTTTTGATTTTATAAACATCATAATCATTCTAGAAGGTTATTTTCCATCAGGTCTTTTAAAGAAAATGCTGATTGTGACCTGAGGTCAAGTAGAGAACAATATAATCTTTTGATTGTGAGGAGTTGGTCATTCGTGATTTAACATCTAGTACTTTCAAGTTGTACTATGTTGTGACGATTTGGGTTGAATTTTATTTTCTTCAAATTATTGAATTCAAGTGATTATTTTCTCTGGTAATACAAACGTGCTCTGATAACATTCTTGGATACAGACACTCACTGGATTTTATATTGAATTCAATCCTGGAATTATATTAGTGTGATTCAACAAAAGACTGTTGATACATCAGCACTCCATAAGCTATAACAGACACTTCATCAATTTCAGTTTTGGGACTTTTTTCTCCTGGACTTGTACTTACTTTTATTCAGGACTTTAAATTACTGGGACTTGTGTCTGTAATTCTTGGATTATTTTGGGTATTATTCGCAATACCGGAAATTCTTTTTTCTCATTTTTAGTTTGTATTCTAGGGAAATAAACTGTTTGCGAAATTTTACAAAGCTTGTTGTTTTTCGCGCATTTATGTTACTTATTTTAAGAGCATAGACTCGTAACACAACATCACGTACATCCTGACGTAATTCCAACTACCCAACATCACGTTTATCTTGACATCATTCCATCTAAACAACATCACGTACGTACATGTTGACATCATTCTAATTAAACAACATCACGTACATGTTGACATCATTCTCACTAAACAACATCACGTACATGTTGACATCATTCCAACTAAACAACATCACGTACGTACATGTTGACATCATTCTAACTAAACAACATCACGTACATGTTGACATCATTCTAACCAAACAACATCACGTACATGTTGATATCATTCTAACTAAACAACATCACGTACGTACATGTTGACATCATTCTAACTAAACAACATCACGTACATGTTGACATCATTCTAACTAAACAACATCACGTACATGTTGATATCATTCTAACTAAACAACATCACGTACATGTTGACATCATTCCAACTAAACAACATCACGTACGTACACATTGACATCATTCCAACCAAACAACATCACGTACATACATGCTGACATCATTCTAACCAAACAACATCACGTACGTACATGTTGACATCATTCTAACTAAACAACATCACGTACGTACATGTTGACATCATTCTAACTAAACAACATCACGTACATGTTGACATCATTCCAACTAAACATCATCACGTACATACATGTTGACATCATTCTAACTAAACAACATCACGTACGTACATGTTGACATCATTCTAACTAAACAACATCACGGACATACATGTTGACATCATTCTAACTAAACAACATCACGTACATGTTGACATCATTCCAACTAAACATCATCACGTACATACATGTTGACATCATTCTAACTAAACAACATCACGTACGTACATGTTGACATCATTCTAACTAAACAACATCACGTACATACATGTTGACATCAATCTAACTAAACAACATCACGTACATGTTGACATCACTCTAACTAAACAACATCACGTTCATGTTGACATATTCCAGCTAAACAACATCACGTACGTACATGTTAACATCATTCTAACTAAACATAACCACGTACATGTTGACATATTCCAGCTAAACAACATCACGTACGTGCATGTTGACATCATTCTAACTAAACAACATCACGTACATGTTGACATATTCCAACTAAACAACATCGCGTACGTACATGTTGATATCATTCTAACTAAACAACATCACGTACATTTTGACATAATTCTAACTAGCCATTTGTAATATCACATCTATATTGACAATTGTATTATGGTCATCGTTATCGTATATGCAATAAATATGGACCAAAAATGTTTTTCATTATGAGAAATAAGTTATGGTACTTGACAATTTGAATTTGGTTCTTAAGTCAAAAATAGAAGGGAAAAAAATACTCTCGACATAAATTAACATAGCCATATATTTTGGTTCATGGTCTAAAGAGCTATGCATGTGTT
Source organism: Sinohyriopsis cumingii (assembly GCA_028554795.2). Lineage (NCBI taxonomy): Eukaryota > Metazoa > Mollusca > Bivalvia > Unionida > Unionidae > Sinohyriopsis > Sinohyriopsis cumingii. The sequence continues at coordinate 1,003,799 of JAPYKE020000125.1, read as the reverse complement.
TGCCAAACGCATACATAAATATGTAAATGCAAACTGTGTATCCCATGATATTATTTTTCCTTTCATTAGTGCTCCTTCCGAAAATTACAATCCATTGTAATGGAAGACAAGAAGATGAATTTCAGTGTCTTCAGTGTGCTTGTGTGTATTGTGCTTGTGTAGCGCGCTCGTGTGTGTGTGTGTGTGTGTGTGTGTGTTGATAATTGGAATGGATGAAGGAGCGAAGATATCAACCGAGCAAGTAACAAAGGACGTATAGAAATATATTTGCAGCCAAGCAGTAAAAACAGGCCAAACAGACGGAGAAACCAATGGATGGAAACAGTAGCGTACTAACGATAGGAAAAGAGCGGACTCGGCAGTTGCCTCCAGCGGCAGGTGTCCTGGTGCGCCACAACCCCTTTTTGCCTTCATAGTAGCCCCGGGCGCCATTTTCCCTTAATACGCTACTGGATAGAAACAAGATTAAGCAAATAGATATATAGATATAATGCAGTTATTAGATAGTGTCATAGCTCTTCATTTTAAGGATTGTTTAGATTTTCGAGATTATTGGTTCGATTACGAGAATTCGTTGTTGAGGAAATAGTCCCCAGACCGAATAATTAGCCAGCTGCAGAAGGCAAATGTCACAGAGTTCAGTGTTGATGAGGTTTCATAATGGCATGGTTTAATTAATTTCGTGAGTTCAGTCCAAAGCCGCATTAATGTCCAAACAGTCCCTATTAAAATCTAGTTGTGTGGATTGATTGTGTGTCTCCATGTGAAGTATTGATCATAGTGACTGCTATATTGTACAGTTGAATAATTGAGAAGAGACTATTAAATTATCTTGAGACGCCTGCTATGATGGTAAATATGGTGTAGAGTTACAGTCGAAATGAGGTTTAAAATCATGATTTGACTGATCTAGGGTAGAAAAAGGAAAGTAGTTCCTTGTATTTGGTGCTTGAGTTGTGTTTTTTTTTTTTTACGGCGTGAAATACTGGCACTACGTCATGGAAATGTAATAAGGAGAAACCATGCAGTTGTAAGGTTTCCATGCTATTGTGAAACTGTGATATGAATGTGTAGTTATATATTTGTGCTCATGCATTGATTAGAGGAAAATAATGTATAGTCTAGACGCGTTAAAATTTCCAGTAGACGACGATTACTGTCGAGAATTCCTTGGAAATAAGGTAAAAAGAAGTGACTTCTAGCAGGATCCCGTCAGGGTTGATTTCGCTCGGTAAAGAGACCCCTTGGCTTATGACAATATTAAGGCAGATGAGTAGATAGTTTAGTATATTAGTATGATAAACAGATGTGTAGACGGTTTAGTATATTAGTATGATGATCAGATGGGTTCACGGTTTAGTATATTAGAATGATGAACAGATGAGTAGACTGTTTAGTATATTAGTATGATAAACAGATGATTAGACACTTTAGCATATTAGTATGATAAACAGATGAGTAGACAGTTTAGCATATTAGTATGATAAACGGATGAGTGGAAAGTTTAGTATATTAGTATGATAAACGGATGAGTGGAAAGTTTAGTATATTAGCATGATGAACAGACGAGTAGAAGGTTTAGTATATTGGTATGATAAACAGACAAGTGGAAAGTATAGTATATTAGTCTGCTGAGCAGATGAGTAGACCGTTTTGTATATTAGTATGATAAACAGAATAGTAGACGGTTTAGTATATTAGCATGATAAACAGATGGGTAGACCATTTAGTATATTAGTATGCTGAACAGACTATTAGACGGTTTAGTATATTATAATGATAAAAAGATGAGTAGACAGTTTAGTATATTAGTATGATAAACAGATGAGTGACAGTTTAGTATATTAGTATGACGAACAGACAAGTAGACGGTTTAGTATATTAGTATGATAAACAGATAAGTGGACAGTTTAGTATATTAGTACGATAAACAGACAAATAGACGGTTTAGTATATTAGCATGATAAACAGATGAGTAGACGGTTTTGTTTTTAGTATGACGAACAGATGAGCAGACAGTTTAGCATATTAGTATGATGAACAGAGAAGTGGAAAGTTTAGTATACTAGTCTGATGAACAGATGAGTAGACAGTTTAGTCTATTAGTATGACAATCAGATGAGTAGACGGTTTAGTATATTAGTATGATAAACAGATTGGCAGACAATTTAGTATATTAGTATCATAAAGAGATGGTAGACAGTTTAGCAAATTAGTATGATAAACTAACGAGTGGACAGTTTAGTATATTAATAACATGAACAGACGAGTAGACAGGTTAGTATGTAAGTATGATAAACAGATGGGTGGACAGTTTAATATATTAATATGATGAACAGATGAGTGGGCACTTTAGCATATTAGTATGATAAATATATGAGTAGACAGTTTAATATATTAGTATGATAAACAGAGTAGACAGTTTAGTCTATTAGCATGATAAACAGATGGATGGACAGTTTAGAATATTAGTATGATGAACAGATGAGTGGACAGTTTACTATATTAGTATGATAAACAGAGTAGACAGATTAGTTTATTAGTATGATAAACAGATGGATGAACAGTTTAGAATATTAGTATGATGAACCGGTGAGTGGATAGTTTAGTATATTAGTATGATAAGTAGATGAGTGGACAGTTTAATATATTAGTATTATGAACACATGATTGGACAGATTAGTATATTAGTATGATAAGCAGATGAGTGGACAGTTTAGTATATTAGTATGATGAACAGATGAGTAGACGGTTTAGTATATTAGTATGATAACATAGTATACAGTTTAGTATATTAGTATGAATAAACATATGAGTAGACAGCTTAGTATATTAATACGATGAACAGATGAGTGGACGGTTTAGTATATTAGCATGATAAACAGATGAGCAGACAGTTTTGTATATTCGTATGATACACAGATGAGTGAACAGTTTAGTATATTAGTATGATAAACAGATGAGTAGACACTTTAGTAAATTAGTTTGATAAACAGATGGATAGACAGTTTAGTATATTAGTATGATAAACAGATGAGTGGGCAGTTTAGTATATAAGTATGATAAACAGATGAGTCGACAGTTTAGTATATTAATATGATGAACAGACGAGTAGACAGTTTAGTCTATAAGTATGATAAACAGATGGGCGGACAGATTAATATACTAATATGATGAACAGATGTGTGGACAGATTAGTATATTAGTATGATAAATAGATGAGTAGACAGTTTAATATATTAGTATGATAAACAGAGTAGACAGTTTAGTCTATTAGCATGATAAACATTAGTATGAAAAGTAGATGAATAGACGGTTTAGTATATTAGTATGATAAACAGATGAGTGGACAGTTTAATATATTAGTATTATGAACAGATGAATAGACAGTTTAGTATATTAGTATGATGAACACATGAGTGGACGGTTTTGTATATTAGTATCATAACATAGTATACAGTTTAGTATATTAGTATGATAAACATATGAGTAGACAGTTTAGCATATTAATATGATAAACAGATGAGTGGACGGTTTATGATATTAGTATGATAAACAGATGAGCAGACAGTTTAGTATATTCGTATGATACACAGATGAGTGAACAGTTTAGTATATTAGTATAATACGTAGATGAATAGACAGTTTAGTATATTAGTATAATACGTAGATGAATAGACAGTTTAGTATATTAGTATGATAAACAGATGAGTAGACACTTTAGTAAATTAGTTTGATAAACAGATGGATAGACAGTTTAGTATATTAGTATGATAAACAGATGAGTGGGCAGTTTAGTATATTAGTATGATACACAGATGTGTAGACGGTTTAGTATATTAGTATGATAAACTGAGTAGACAGTTTAGTATATTATTATGTTGAACAGATGAGTAGACACTTTAGTATATAAGTATGATGCAGAGATGAGTAGGCAGTTTGGTATATTAGTATGACGAATAGATGAGTAGACAGTTTAGTATATTAGTATGATACACAAATGAGTGAACAGTTTAGTATATTAGTACGATAAGGAGATGAATGGACAGTTTAGTATATTAGTATGATAAGTAGATGTGTAGACAGTTTAGTATGTTAGTATGATCAGTATATGAATAGACAGTTTAGTATATTAGTATGATAAACAGATGAGTGGACAGTTTAGTATATTATTATGATAAACATATGTGTAGACGGTTTAGTATATTAGTATGATAAACTGAGTAGACAGTTTAGTATATTATTATGTTGAACAGATGAGTAGACAGTTTAGTATATTAGTATGACGAATAGATGAGTAGACAGTTTAGTAAATTGGTATGATGAACAGACTGTTTTGATTATTAGTATGATAAGCAGATGAGTGGACAGTTTAATATACTAGTATGATGAACAGATTAGTGGGTTGAGAGTTAAGTATATTGGTATGATAAACAGATTATTGCATATTCGACAATGTGATTTTGGTTGTTTGGTATTACAAATGAGTTTCCTAAAACAGTATCAATCTCTCAAAACATGTTTTAGTTTGTCCAATATAATCATAATTGATGATATATGGCGAAATGTATGCGGAAAGTAATCCTGCAAGAGTCAACAGAATGAAACACATCAGCTTTGTTTGCTTAGATGCGAACTATTATTCTGTGTTGGCAGACGTATCCCTCGGTGACAAGTCTGTGCAAGACTTCTGTAACAAGATAACCGGGTTGGATTTCAGATTTATAACAGAACACTTTTGATGGTGATACAAATACACTGGTTAATGATGAATGACTTGAATGAGAACATAATTATGAGTAATACGTGCGTGTATAAGAACCAAATATTGGACAAATTAACATAATCCCCACGAACCTAATGATGTAACAAATGAAAATAAAAAAAAATGACTTTACACAGTACAAGGACAATGGTGAATAATTCACTAATTTCACACGACGACAAAAAATGGTGAGTTTTACTCAAATAGTAAAAGTGAATTCACTCAAACTGTGAAAAAATGAGGTATTTTACTCAAATAGTAAAATGATGAAAACAAAGGGACATATATACACAATATCTTTACAATCCCAAAACACTGGGTATTACAAACCCCCAAATTAGCCTACGGCTGAAAGAGTACATGTATGGAGTTACACACTCCGTCACACGGGTCAATCAAGCAGTCTGTATTCTAGCTAGTCACTGACCACCATTCAATTCCTTGGTCAATCAAGCAATCAGCGCCCACTAATCAGTCAGCAACGCCCGATCACCTGCTACTCGACCAGCAACACTGTTCACCAGCTCTACGGCTGCTATGGTTCAGCTTTACAGCTGCTGTGGTCAACTTCTGTGGTTAGCTCTACAGCTGGTACTGCGTCAACTCCAATCAGCTCAACAAATGCGACTCCAATCAGCTGAAAATACATCTGACACCGTGTATCAAGCATGACACGGGCATATACGATAAAACGTAATGACGTTATATACGGTAAGCTATACAGATTACATTATTGGCATAATAATTACAAAACAATAAACAGGTACAGACGTGAACCTACCCGTGCCCGATAAGGATCCTACAGTACTAAACGTTTCTTAACAATGCAACTTTATATTGCTAATATAAATCTCTTGGCTAAGTCGCAAACAAGAATATAACATATGAGCATCATACTACGTAAGCCGAAGCTACATAGAAAATAAACAAAAATAAACGTGGTAATTTAATAGTTATAACTTATACACAAGAAATTAATAAATAACTCAAATGCCTCTACAGCTGAAGATGTGCAAGTCCTTAAGGAGACCGCTCAGTAAAAAGACGATCCGTAATGTGAAGATTTAGTCTTACGGTGAGGCGTTTATACACAGACGATGCCAGACATCATCTGTGTGCTATAAGTATTCGGTTTTTTCCATCGAAAGCACTTCGCACGTGCGGTATAGGATGAACCGAACTGTTTTGAAATATTGTACAATATACATAAATCACCCTCGAGTATTGTTGTACACAAAAAAAGGGGATTTATTATACAATTCCGTGACAACGTTTTGGATGCTTATTATTAAATGGAATCTTTAAATCGTTATTATCGCAGTGACTTACACTCTAGGATGTTAAGAAACTTTCAGAAAATTAAGATTTAGGTCAAAACATATATATATATATATATATATATATATATATATATATATATATATATATATATATATATATATATATATATATATATATATATATATATATATATCTGGGTATCAATACAAATCTGTACCACGGTATAGCGCTATTATATTGGAGATCACAAATTTAATGTTCTGAGGCAGGAGCCTGTCACTTTCTTTTTCTTAATAAGATTATTCCGTCTATCAATAGCAGCAAAATAATATATATATATATATATATATATATATATATATATATATATATATATATATATATATATATATATATATATATATATATGTATATATATATATATATATATATATATATATATATATATATCTTGAGACAAAAGAAAGTAAATTATCTCAGCTCAAAAGAAAGTCGCACTCACTCTCCCCGAGAATGTCTGGTTTGTAAAAATGTTTGTAATTATTTTGTCATAAAAACTGAAAACATGTTAATTTCATTAAATTCCTAACAAGATTACTATGGAATTTTCGTTCATTCTTTACTAACTGAAATTACCGACGTAACGATACAGTGTAGAAGTACCGTGGCACGTACAAACGTAAAAATTTACCCCCGTAAAACGGAATACTAGTAATACCACGCACCTCTAACAAGAACAATCTTGAAGATCTTGTCACTACGTATCCTAGATGGCTGGGCATATCGACATTATGGTTGCAACAAAAAGACATCTTACCGGTATCTTATCACAACTTCCCCAAAGTGGCCATTTTAAAAATGTATCATCATTCTTTCACCAGAAAGAACAGTCTTATCAGCATGAAGTTTTCACTGAAAGACATTTTGTGATGTCTTGGTGCCAAACAGCCATCATGAAAATCTTTTTATCACTACTACTTCTAAATGGCTGGTCATATACACACCGTGCTTCTACTAAAAGACATCTTACAATATCTAATTGGTATAACTAGAAATGGCGAATGTCTGACATTGAATATACCGACCATGGCACCCATCTGAAAAATCCTTTTACCGTTTCTCCTACAAATCGAAAGGTCACATGAGCATGGGATTTACACAAGAAAACTTCTTATTATATATTATTGGTCCTAAATGAAAATAGCGACAAGTCAACATCAGTATTTGGGGCCGTCCATTTAGTACGTACGGATGGAGGGGGAGGGAGTTAACCCAAATGCATACGCTTGCGTATGGGGGGGGGTCTACTGATAATGTACGTACGCATAAGAAACGGGGGTGACATCGATAATAATTTGTCTAATACGGAACCTGTTCGACTAGGTTCAGTCGGCGTTTGAAATTTAGCTCTCACTAGACAAACTTTTTAAAATTGCGCAGCTTATTTCTTTTATTCAGTCCTGATATTCAACGTCGGTGGAGTATTTTATTAAACACGTTAATATTATTAATCCTTGATCATTTTTGCAGGGATTAAATATAGGTCGTTCTATAGACTTGGGGGGGGGTCGAGCTTACGTACGCGCGCGCGCGCGTGTGTGTGTGTGTATCTGTGTGTGTGTGTGTGTGTTAAATGTACGCATGTGTACAGGTGGAAGGGGTCAAGCTTTGCCAGATTTTTGCGCACGTACTAAATGGATGGCCTCTATGTCCACAGCAGCTAATTTGAAAATATAATCATCCATGAAGAATATCGAATATGGTTTTTACACTCATCAATAAAAAGGAAGAAATGGTCATATCTGTAATTTCCGGAATTTCTTTTCAGCCAGTAGGGCTTCAGTCCCATCTGTTTTGTGCACGATTATATTTATATATAATTATAGTAATATCATATATACATTTTACCTTCTTTGCATAGTACGAGACTATGACGCCGTTTTATTTTTAAAGGGACATAACACTTAGATATAAAATTTGATCGTTGTTCTTTCTATTTCCTTTTATTTATTTAGTTTTTAGGAGATTGTACCCACCTTGCAGACGTTGTATGTTTTTACATATCTGCTCGTCGTTAGCAGTGTTGTCGTATTATTATTTCATGATTCTACAACTGATGAGTCACTATTAGAGAAGTTGAATATGTATTAAATGAGTCAATATTAGAGAAACACAATATGTATTAAATGAGTCAATATTAGAGAAATACAATATGTATGACATAAGTCAATATTAGAGAAATGGATTATATATTAAATAAGTCAATAAGATAGAAATACAATATGTGTTTCACGAGCCAATATTAGAGAAATACATTATGTATTAAATAAGTCAATATTAGAGAAATACAATATGTATTAAATAAGTCAATATTAGAGACAAACAATATGTTTTAAAAAGTCAATATTAGAGAAATACAATATGTATTAAGTACGTCAATATTTGAGAAATACAATATGTATTAAGTACGTCAATATTTGAGAAATACAATATGTATTAAGTACGTCAATATTTGAGAAATACAATATGTATTAAGTACGTCAATATTTGAGAAATAGAATATGTATTAAATAATAAGATACTGAATATGTATCAAATGGGTCACTATTAGACAATAGAATATGTATTAAATAAGTCAATATTAGTGTAATAGAATATGAATTAAATACGTCAATATTAGAGAAATACAATATGTATTAAATAAGTCAATATTAGAGAATAGAATATGTATTAAATAAGTCAATATTAGAGAATAGAATATGTATTAAATAAGTCAATATTAGAGAATAGAATATGTATTAAATAAGTCAATATTAGAGAAATGCAATACATATTAAATAAGCTAATAGTAGAGAAATAGAATGTATACTAAATGTTGGTCTCAAAGCTGTAACTGTCATATAAAATATTTTGTAATGTATTAATAAAAACGATTATCATGTTGAGAACTAATTTTAATAATATATTTGGCGACAATTGTAACATGAACATTTAATCTATTGTTTTAAAGAAATAATGATCCATAATCAGTGTAATTTTAGCCTATATCTATTCATTGCAACACTTTGCTTTGGGCTATTTTATGATTTGTGTCAATTTTATATTGTGTCTGTATTGACATGAATAGCCTATTTTGTGTCTTTATTAACATGAATAACCTTAGCTTTAGTCTTTATTGTCATAAATAGCCAATCTTATGTCTTTATTGACAAGAATAGCCTATCTTGTGTAAATATTGACAGGAATAGCCTGTCTTGTGTCTATATTGTGATGAATAACATATTTCGTGTCTTTATTAAAATGAATAACCTTAGCTTTAGTCTTTATTGACGTGATTAGCCAATCTTGTGTCTTTATTGACAGGAATAGCCTATCTTGTGTAAATATTGACAGGAATAGCTTATATTATATCTTTATTGACATAAATAACCAATGTTTGTGTCTTTATTGGCACGAATAGCCAATCTTGTGTCGCTATTGACATGAATAGCCTATATTGTGTCTATATTGACATGAATAGCCTATAGTATATCTTTATTGACATGAATAATCAATGCTTGTGTCTTTATTGGCACGAATAGCCAATCTTGTGTCGCTATTGACATGAAGAGCCTATATTGACATGAATAGTCTATAGTATATCTTTATTGACAAGGATAACCAATGCTTGTGTCTTTATTGGCATGAATAGCCAATCTTGTGTCTTTATTTACATGAATAGGCTTTCTTGTGTAAATATTTACAGGAATAGCCTATAGTATATCTTTATTGCCATGAATAACCAATGCTTGTGTCTTTATTGGCATGAATAGCCAATCTTGTGTCGCTATTGACAGGAATAGTCTATATTGTGTCTATATTGGCATGAATAACCTATATTGTTTTTATATTGACAGGAATAGCCTATTTTATGTCTTTATTGACATGAATAGATTATTTTGCTGTTTTTATTGACATGAATTGCCTATGCTTGGTGCCAGTGTATTACGTTTATCTGTTTTCCACCATTCTCTTCAACTGCTTGGATATTCAAAATTCCCAAAATGTACTGAACTATTTTAGGAATATTTAAATTCTTTTCATACCTTTTGACTGGGAACTCATTTATTTGTGAACCAATGTTGCAGATTATCTTTTGAAAATAATAATGTATGCGAGTCAAATAGTTTGTGTATATTAAAGCCAGTTCTAATCATTTCAAATTATAAGACAATGCGGCTATTAAAGAATGGAACCATTCAAAGACAACTAAATCTGAACTTTACTAAACAAAAACATACTTCTCTCGCGGAAAAAGAAGGTACATAGTGGAATTAAATGCAAATAAAAACGCTACCTTTTTCTTACAACTATATAAATATTTTGGCCTTACGTTTAGCAACAGGGGTAGTGTTTTGAAAATATTGCAGTTTAAGCTAAGTAGACAAATTGGAAAAAAAGCATTTCACCTAAACTGGCTCATTATTAGAATATACAGATGGTTTTTGTTCTTCCTCCGATACATAGAGTATGTTTTCCTACCATGACAGTATACACTAAACTTTGTTAATAAAATATATCTGAAAATGGCATCCTTTGTACATCTTTTTACCTTTAACCTTCATCCCCACCCACTGGATTCCAGTGGATGAATTAAAAAAACAATACCCTTCAAATATACCAGCTACCTGTAAAGTTTCAAGAATGTCTGTCCCACTCCCATTAGGAGATGTTGTAACGGACAAATGGAATATCACAATATTATTACACGCAAAGGGTCTCATACCTAGCGAACCAAACTTCTGCATGAGCGTAGCTCGATGTCCGTTGTTTCCCATTTCCAAAGACGAAAATACACAATATGGTGTCAACGGAAGAGTTCTTAAGTGAGCGAATACCACACATATTTTTTTTCAATTTACCTAATGACCACATATAACGAAACTCTAAGTTCACACTTCAATGGAAATTCTTGTTTCACAAGTGCATGGCTCATCAGAAGGGATTTCTAAGCCGACGATTATTACTTCATGCAATGCAGTAGAAAGACTCAACCTAAGCACGTAATACAAAGACTTATTCTTATCTCAAATTACTGAACACATATAACTAAAAACTACAGATAGTTCTGTATGTTAAGATATTAGGGAGGGTCACAAATTGGTAAATGACTTGGGTTGAGAAACATTTTCCCAACACCGACTCCACATCATCAACAATTAGTCACTAAAGTCTAACAGAGCTAAACACGGAAACACAAATACACATAACACATATCTTAGGTTTGTTACAATATCTCCAGCATGTAATTTTTAACTTAACCTAGAGAGAAACAAACGAGAAAAAGTCCTAGTCCGACAGGTACGTCTGTTTCCTTTTAACCATTCAATTGCATTTCACGTCACTGCTGTGACAAGACAAGACGAAAAGACATCAACACTCCAGAGAAGAGTACATGCATGTATATAAAAGAAAGTTTTTAATTTTCATAGGTGATGCCTGTTCAGTCCCGTCAACGGCAGCGACATCATCTACACCGACACCTGCAGCGACTACTATGCCATCAACACCGACTCCAACCAAAAAACCACGTGTTACGGATGTTCGCCTTCCGACCGCTGTCAAACCTATTTTGTATACAGTTGAACTGCAGCCTGATATGTACGGAAATAATCATTCAAACTTCAAGTTTAACGGTTCACTAAAACTGGATGTTCAATGTCTAAGTGCAACATGGAACATTACACTCCATATGAAACAATTGAACATCACAGGTAAGATGGATTATAAAACATGTTTGATATTTTTCCATTTAAATAAAATAAATTTGTACTTCATTAAACTTATCTGCAATGAAAGGTTGAAGTAATTTATCAATATGACTTCATCATCATCATCATCATTGGCGACTCGGTCTCGAAAGACCATGCGAATAGCGCCCTTGGGGTGTTGTCTGTCTCTGTTGGCATCGTCTGCTGTGGCTGTGCAGGCCTATACGTGAGTGACAGTCCCTACTGCAGATGGTGCAGACATACTGGGAAGTCTGCGTTACTGTGGTTGCTGTTTCGTTCTTCTTTCTCTTACGTTTCTCTGCCGCCAACTGGCCTTTCCTCGCATCAGCGACTGATATGCCATTGTTTACCACCAGTCTCCAGGTGCCTCGGTCCTCAGCCAGCTCTTCCCAGCCATCGGGTGAAATGTTGCATGCCTTCATGTCCCTCTTGCACACATCTTTGAAAGGGAGTGAGGGGCGTCCGACTCTTCTCATGCCAGTGGCCAGCTGTCCATATAAGATGTCCTTTGGCAGCCTTCCATCCTCCATGCGTCGGACGTGACCCAGCCATCGAAGGCGGCATTTAATTAGCAGGGAGTACATGCTGGGGGTACTTGCACGCTGCAGGATCTCGCTGTGTGGAACACGGTCTTGCCAGCTGATTTTCAGGATGCGTTTTAGGCACCGTATATGGAAGGAGTTGAGCCGGCGTTCTTGCCTCATGTAGGTACTCCACGTCTCACTTCCATATAGAAGGGTGCTGAGAACGCAGGCCTGGTAGACTTGGACCTTGGTGTGCTCTGTCAGCATGTTGTTTTCCCACACCCTCTTTGTTAATCGAGCCATGATGGTGTTTGCCTTTCCAAGCCTTCTGTCCAGCTCCATATCAATCGAGAGAGTGTTGCTGATGGTTGACCCTAGGTAGGTAAAGTTGTTGACTGCTTCCAGGGTGACACCATTGATTTTGATTGAAGGGGCAATGGTGGTATCTTGCACGCTGACATTTTTTTTTCCAAGCTGATTGTGAGACCAAACTGCGTGCAGGCAACAGCAAAACGGTCTCCCAGTCTCTGGAGGGCTTCCTCGGTGTGGGCCACAAGAGCTGCGTCATCTGCAAAAAGCATCTCCCTGATGAGCACAGCTCTCACTTTGGTCTTTGAGCGCAGTCGTGCCAGGTTGAACAGCCTCCCATCGGACCTGGTGTGTAGATATATGCCATCCGTGGACGTGTCGAAGGCGTAGGACAGGAACAGGGAGAAGAAGATCCCAAAAAGTGTTGGTGCCAGCACGCAGCCCTGCTTCACACCACTGTTAATTGGGAAGGAAGTTGAGGATGATCCATCATACAGGACTGTTCCCTTCATATCTGCATGGAAAGAGATTATCATGCTGAGGAGTTTTGGGGGGCAACCGATCTTACTCAGAAGTTCAAAAAGGCCCTTCCTGCTGACCAAGTCAAAGGCCTTGGTGAGGTCGATGAACATCATGTAGAGTGGTTGACCTTGCTCTCTGCTCTTCTCTTGGAGTTGTCGTAGGGAGAAGATCATGTCTGTCGTCGACCTGCCTGCTCTGAAGCCGCACTGTGATTCCGGGTACACACGGTCTGCCAGCAACTGCAGCCTGTTGAGTATGATGCGGGCGTACACTTTACCAACAATACTCAAGAGCGAGATCCCTCTGTAATTATTACAGTCACTGCGGTCGCCCTTGTTTTTGTAAAGGGTCACAATTGTGGCATCACGCATGTCTTGGGGGACTACTCCTTCCTCCCAGCAGCGGCAAAGTAGCTCGTGCAGTGGTTTAATCAATGCTGGTTTTCCACGTTTGATAGCTTCGGGCGGGATGCTGTCACTACCTGGTGCTTTGTCGTTTGGAAGGCAGTCGATTGCTTTGCTGAGCTCCTCTAAGGTTGGCACTTTGTCGAGCTCTTCCATGGTGGGCAGATTCTTTATGCTGCTGAGGGCTGCATCAGTGACTGATGTTTCTCGGGAGTATAGTTCTGAGTAGTGCTCCACCCATCTGGCCATCTGTTGCCCACGGTCTGTGATCTTCTCTCCCGTCAGGGATTTCAGGGGAGCGACCCCTTTCACTGTGGGGCCTAGAGCCTTCTTGATGCCACTGTACATGCCTTGGATGTGTCCGGACTCGGCACTGCGCTGGATCCCTTCACACAGTTGTTGCCAGTACTCATTCGCACACTGTCTAGCAATGCGTTGGGTGTTACTTCGGGCACTTCTGAGAGCAGCAAGCGTCCGTTCATTAGGGCATTTTTTGTAAGCTATGAAGGCTTTTCGTTTCTCCTCGATTTGTGGTTCCATCCTTGACAGGTGTGCATTGAACCAGTCCTGGCTGGGTCGTTCCTTCTTGCCAAACGTTGACATAGCCGTACTGTAGATGGCACCCTTCATGGCATTCCACTTGGCTGTAGCGTCATACTCAGGCAGGTCCTGGAGAGCCTTGTTCAGGGCAGACACATACTCCTCCACCTTGGCAGGGACTGACATCTGTGCAGTGTTTATGCGAGGACGTCCTTTTGGTTTTGAGCGGTGTAGCGCGTGTGGCTGTAGTCGCACTCTGCTGCTCACAAGGGCATGGTCGGAGTCACAGTCTGCACTGTGGTAGGTTCTGGTGGAGAGGACGCTGTTGAGGGCAGAGCGCCTGGTGATGACCAAGTCGAGTTGGTGCCAGTGATGAGATCTGGGGTGTTTCCATGACACTTTGTGTTGTGGCTTACACTTGAAGAAGGTGTTTGTGATGCACAGGCCATGGTAGGTGCATAGCTCCAGCAGTCTCTGGCCGTTTTCGTTGGTCTTTCCAGTGCCATGATATCCGAGGCAGGTAGGCCATGACTCGTGACTCGTGGTCCGCACCTACTCTGGCATTAAAGTCGCCGAGGAGGAATAGTGGTTCATTTTTGGGGCAGGTAAATGACTTATATATATATATATATATATATATATATATATATATATATATATATATATATATATATATATATATATATATATATATATATATATATATATATATATATATATATATATATATATATATGTATATATGACTTATATATATATATATATATGTAAATATGACTTATATATATATATATATATATATGTATATATGACTTATATATATATATATATATATATATATATATATATATATATATATATATATATATATATATATATATATATATATATATATATATATATATATACGTACGTACCTCCTGCGTACATAAATACAAGTAGAATAAAATCATAGGATTTAAAATTATTGTAATATACTACTGTAATTCATTGTTAGCACTTTCTTTTACCTGCTTTTGGTGAGTTTTTTTTTTAAAACGACTGCTTAAATGAGTACAAGTGCAAAGGTCAAAACACCTTTGTTCACTTGATACTATAGCATGCACAGGATTCCGTAAAATGGTCCAGACATTATGAAAACTCTACAAATAAAAGTCCACATATATAGAGCGTCCACCTCGGATGGGGGTGGTCATGGGATTGATCCCTAGCCGAGTCATACCAAAGACTTCTAAAAAATGGTACTAACAGCTGCCTTGCTTAGCACTCAGCATTAAGAGGTTAGTGTTAGAACTGGTCGTCCTGGTGTCAGGATAATATGAGTGGGTGGGACAGCATGCTACATGTTTGCAGCATGATGCCTCAGTGCTAGACGTCACTATAAACTGTTACACTGCAGACATCATAGCGATATGACTGAAAAATTGTTAAAGCTATGTTAAAAATCCGGATCACACACACACACACACTCACACACACACACACACACACACACACACACACACACACACACACACACATATATATATATATATATATATATATATATATATATATATATATATATATATATATATATATATATATATATATATATATATACTAAAAAAGAAAGATCAATTTCAGTACTCCAGTAAAATGTATACATATAGTATACTATTAAAAACCTGAATGCCTATTTGGAGTACTTAGCTAAAATATACACATACATATCACTCCGAAGACATTAAGGTTTATTTTGAGTACTCACTTAAAATATGCATATATATATCACTCCAAAGACCTTAAGGTCTATTTTGAGTACTCACCTAAAATATACACATACATATCACTCCACGGACATAACCAGATTGGGCTTCTCGAAGTCAAGCGGACTGCTGGATGTGAGGTGATGTCCATGTACAGTGGAAGTTTCTCACTGGCATGGGCCTTAGCCAACACTTTTGTGGGTGCTTCCTGGCGATGCAGATGTGGAGGAGGAATGTTGCTAAGTATCTGCAGCCATGGTAAAGGATTTGGAAGTAGTGTTCCAGAGATTATGCACATTGTTGTGTTGAGCTGGACATCAATTAACTTAGTGTAGGATGATCAAGCCCAGACAGGAATGCAATATTCAGCTGTCAAATAAGAGGGCCAGTGCTGATGTCTTGAGTGTCTGAGCACTAGCACCCCCAAGGCGAGCCAGCGAGTTTGCGGAGTAAGTTGTTTCAAATGCTAAGTATTGCTGCAGTTTTCTTCAGGTGGTTGTTGAATGTCAACGATCTGTCCAGAGTCACACCAAGGTTTGTTGGTTTCGGGTCGTGTTTTATTTGCTGCCCACTGAGGAGGATGCAAGGAGCTCACATTTCGCATTTGCATAGTTAAGGTGGAAGACGCTGGAGACTGTCTTTGTTCTGCTTGGCTCTAGGTGGCATTACTTGAAGAATTCCATCATATCCTCCAGGTCCTTGTTCATTACCCCCTGCAAATGAGTAACTTTGGGTCCTGAGGGCAATATCATCTGCATACATGAACTTGCACGACTGTGTTACAGGTAAGTCATTGTTATAGATATTGAACAAACTTGGCAAAGGAACAGATCCTTGTGGGAGTCCATTAGTCTAACGCCTATACGAGCTGCAGCTCTCTCTAATGTGTACTTTGAAGCGCCTGTTGTGAAGGAACAGTTCAATGGTCTAAACTATCCAGCACAGCAATACTCGGGAGGTTTTCAACAACAGCCCTGCATGCTAGACCATATAATATGCCCCAATTAGAGCCAGAAAAACAACTCCAGTTCTAAGGTTCCTCTGAAACCCATTTTCAACAAATGTAGTCAGGGCAAGGACTTGATCGCAAGTTCTATGACCATGCCTGAAGCCTGCCTGCTCAACAGTTATGATATTCAACAATTCAGGACCAGTTCTTTGCAGAATCAGGCGCTCCAGTAACTTAAAACAGACAGAAAGCAAGGAGATCGGATGATAACCCGATTCATTGTTGGGATCTTTGGCAGGCTTTGGGATCGCAGTAATATTTGCCTGGTGCCACAAAGTCAGCATGAACTTTTCCCTACCAGCCTGGGTGTAAAAAGCGGCAAAGGCATTCCTATACCTTTGGGACAAGATGCTTCACGAACTCAGACAGGATGTCTTCATATTCTTTTGCTTTGCCTGATTTGATGCTCCAAAGCACCGTCTCAAGTTCAGATTTGTTGCCACTCATCTCTTACTTGACGTCGGTGATATTTCTCCATGGGTGCCTTTGCCACTTGTAGTAAGTGGCTAGTTACAGCATTTGTCTTGAAGAATGAGCTTGAACTGGTTGTTGCTGAGCAGTGCCAAGTCTTCGAATCAAGCTTCAGCATTTCCGGCTGAAGCGCATAAAGTTGAGTGACCCTGTAGTTTGCTCCCAGCGAGTGCGCCTGGCAATGTGCTGGGAATCGATCAGGTGATCTGCTATGTCTGGATCTTTACATGCTTCATATTCCTTGAGACAAGCCTGACATTCTTCATTCAAGCAGGGTGTACACAGCTGTTTGGCTTACTGGCCGAGGATGGTCACCAGTGGAGCTTGTGCAGCAGAGGTCAGGTGAAAGGTCGTGGGTAAGAAGGAGGTCATTGCTCATTTCCCTCTCTACCAATCAGAGTGTGAGTAGCCCCAGTCAATGGAATGGCTTTTGAAGTCACCAATATAAACGGTTGGATGTTCTATATTTGGAATCATATTGTTGCCTCAGTGGGCACTGGGTAGTTTGTACACATTAGCAATCTTGTACCCTCCAACCAGGACCACATCGCAGAATCTGGTTGAGGAAACTGGAAAGGCACCATTAATGTCTCAGCGTGTATACATAGCACGGCCGAATTTGGAGTCAGCTGTTAATGAAATAAGGTCAAAGCCTCCAGTGGTGTATCGTCCTGCTACCTGGTCTGCTATGTGAGTCTCTGGCAGACATATTATGACGGTGGGCTATAGTGCTGATGATGGTTCATTTCGCTGCTGTGAGACACTTGATGTTAAGGTGTAAAAGTCGTAGGGCTGGTCCGATGGCTTGAAAGACAGTGGACATTGACACGTCAGGGACTGCTATTGGTAGTGGCACGTAACCATAATTAATTGCTGTATTTGGTTTGCAAGTTGGATCCGTTGCTTCCCCAGCCTCGGGCAGAGCATTGGCTGAGTACTGAGGGGAGCGCAACGTGAACTCGGATCCATGTTCTGCTAAATATATGGGTTACTTAAGGCAATACTACTAATACGAAATGAAGGTCTATTTGGAGCACTCCACTAAAATGTATAAATATACTATACTACTCAAAAGAAAGGAAGACCCATTCTTTTCTTGACGATACCTCTCAAACCGTTCTTTGGCATACATGTAAAGCAAGTTGTGCAGAGGTGCCTTTTGAATACTTATAATTTTTCGCCTTTAGTACTTTTTATATTACCATGGAAACAAAGTGCAGTATACATTGAGAGGACACCATAAGTAGAATACAAGTAGAGAGTCCTGGACCATAGGGTAAAACGGGAGTCTTAACATAAGGTGGAGAATTGGGGAGTATGCCATTTCTAGATGTTGTTTTGTGCATCTCTGGTGCACATCAATGGCTTTGTTTGAAGCTTTTATGTGAGTGGACTTAGTCAAACCAAACCAAAATGGGATGCGTCTCTGATCACACAAATATTTTCAGTGTCTTTCTTGTGGGTGACGAACCTTTGAAGAAGTACAGAGTCAAAGCAGTTCTGTCTGATACATTATCACATTGCAGTTGCTATCATAAAAGGGCAGCGGCACCTCCTACTGCTGATGTTTCTGTCGTCCTTTATAGCGAATGATCTAGGTGTTCTACAGTTCTTAAGTCCAAAGCCCTTTCAGGTTCAGCTGGAAGGTTGTTGCTTATTTAGCAAATCAGATCGTGCTCAGTGAACTTGTAATGTGGACTTACACCGGGAAAGCTTATCATGGCGATCTTGGCTGGACATCGTCGATGAGCATCTTCTGTTTTAGAAAATATTCTCTGACTTTCAATAGATAAAGCATTTGTGTTGGTACCCTCAGCTCAGTATCAGTTTTGCATAGTAGTGATTTGTTAGAAATGATGTAAGGATAAGAGAATATGTTTGGCTTACATGAAGTCTGCAAAATATATGGGCTATTTAGGACAATACATATCATTTGTTTGTAGGATTATTAATTTGATTAGAAAAAGATTACTTTTTGAAAAGACTTTGCACACATTATTCATTATTATCCTGTATTAAGGAAGAATAAAACTCTGCAGTGCCGTATTGCTTTAAACTCTGACAGAAAAATGCCCCATTTTATCATCTAGATTGAATGCAGTAAGGTGCGACATCTAAAATTATCAAAACACAAACTCCATTGGACATTCAATCACGTAAAGCTTTGTAAATTCATCTACTTTTTGGTCTTTATTATTTTGTCTTGTTTGTCACTGTTTTTCAGTTGCCTTCGAAATGTCTCAGTGAAAATGGAAAGCGCTTGGACTAGTTAAAAAGTAGTTTTGTATTGTTTGTGGTCAGTTTTAGTACTACTGATCATATAGCAGAAGAACTGATGGGATGGTCTTTCATCTGTCCGTTCGTCCGTTAGCACAAGTTTGTTATCGCTAATGTTCATATTCTGCTTTATTAATTTCCATGAAATATTACGAACACATTTATCCCAACTTCTACTTGATTCTCAATGAAATTGGTGATCATCGAACGGATGGTCATATGGACTTAACGTTTTCACACTGGACTTAGTATTATGCCTAGTTGGTCCAAAGGTTAAAGGTGCTGATCTGACGTTCATGATTATTGCCATGGAAGCCATCTTTGAAAATCTATTGTTATTCCTCCTAATAGGATGGTGATATAAAGATGGTGTTTTCACCAGAAGACTTCAAATTATGTCTAGTTAGTCTAAAATGAAAATGCTGCCGATGTGACATTTAATAGATAATAATAATAATAATAATAATAATAATAAGGAGTTTATATAGCGCCTAATCTTTAGAAGCTCTAAGCGCTTTACAACATTAGACAACACCTATAAGATAAAAAACATACAGTGATATGATTACAAAAACAAACACCATGAAATTAGAAAACATTAAAAAACATGCTGAGAATATTAAAGGTAGGAAACATTATTAAGTCTTTAAGTTTGTTCTTGCAGTGGAAATAAGTGAGTTTTGAGAGCACTCTTGAATAGGATCACTGTGTCTTTGTGTCTAAGTTCAGTGGGCAAGATTGTCAGAAGAGGAGCGTAAGTATCTTGCTGGTGTGTACACATGGGTGAGGTCGGATAGGTATGTTGGACTAGAGTCCGACAGTGAGACGTAGTATAGAGAACAAATTTTGTGTTTGATTCTGGATCGAATGGATAGCCAGTATAGGGTACAGAGCAGCGGGGAGGTGTGCTCTGATCATGGTACTCTAATTATGATCCGAGCATCTGTTTTGAACTTTTTGAAGTTTCTGGAGTAGATATTGAGATGAACCAGACAGAATTGAGTTACAATAGTCCAGTCTTGAAAGTACTAATGAACACACAAGTGTTTTAGTGACATCAACTGAAAGATATTTGCGAACTGAGCTGATGCGTCTCAGCTCAAGATATGCAGCCTTGCATATGTTCATGACATATTGGTGCTATGTGAGTGCACTGTCCAGAGGAACATCTAGGTTTCGTACTGATTGTGTGAATTTAATGTTGGTGTTGCTGATATTTATTGTTTCAGGTAAAGGATGTAAATGAGAAAGTCTTTGTGTTGTGATCAGAATGGCCTCAGTTTTATCATCATTCATCTGCAACTTGTTACATGTCATCCATGATTTCATATCAGAAATGCACCTCTCTACACTTTGGATGGTATCATCAACTTCAGTTGGGTGGCTAGATTTGTATATTTGGGTGTCATCAGCGTACAATTGGTGAGACACTGGATGATGATATACGACACTTGAGAGCGGCTGAGTGTATAGAATGAAGAGATCAGGTCCAAGAACAGACCCCTGTGGAACACCACAACATAGATCAACTGGGCTGGAGTGTATTCCATTTGCAGACACAGTTTGTGTCCTGTTGACCACGTAGGGCTTGAACCACAGTAAGGCTGTATCACGAATGCCAAATACATGCTGGAGACGGAGAAGTAATATATCACGGTCTATTGTGTCAAATGCTGCAGACAAATCAAGGAGGGTGAGGACTGTAATCTTTCTGCTATCTAGCGCAGAGAGAATGTCATTAACTACTTTTAGAAGAGTAGTTTCAGTACTGTGGCAAGGGCGATATGCAGATTGTACATTGCTAAAAAGATTTGAATTCAGATGAGATACAAGTTGGGATAGAACAACCTTTTCTTAGATTTTTTATATGAATGGGAGATTAGAAACTGGGCGGTAGTTCTTTAAATCGTTTTGGTCTAGTGTTGGTTTCTTCAGCAGAGGCTTTACAATGGCAGTTTTGAAAAATTATGGGAATTCCCCTCATGAGAGAGAGAGGGGTATTAATAACACCAGGTAGTGAAGGCAATACTGGACCTAAGCACTCAAGCAGCAGTGATGCTGGAATTGGATCAAGTTCACATGACTTTGGTGCACACCTCATCAGGATTGTACGTACGAAATCCACAGGGACAGGTTCAAATGCTGCTAATGGTTGCAGCTCAAATTCTGTATCCCAACTGTATGGTGACAACGAGTCAATTGAAATTGTGGTGTCAAGCTTATCTCTAATGGTTGTACTTTGTCACGGAAGAAATTTGCAAACATGTCCGGAAGGTCGACTGGAGAGAACGTAGTTGGAAGCAGTGTAGATTTGTTCCTTGACATTAGCTTGTTAGTAATGTCGAAGAGCTCTTTGCAGCTGAAACTTTCCATGATCTTACTAGTGTAGTGGGCTGATTTCGCTGCATGGACTATATTTGTGACATTCTTCTTAGCGGCTTCATAGATTTGCTTATGAATAGTGAGTCTGGTGGAAAGCCAAAGCCTCTAAGCTTTACGGCGGTTTCTTTTAGCAGTGCGAAGCTGGTCCCTGACACTGCTATAACATGGAGAACACTTTTGAATTGATACTCTGCACTTGGTAGCTAGGCCATGTTTGTCGAGCAATGAACGCAGGCAGTTATCGAGTTGTTCTGCTGTAGGAGGCAAGCAAGTTGTTAGGTTTGCTTGGATGTCGTGCATTAGTTTGGTTATATTTATCATACAGAGGTTTCTTTTAGTAGCAGATAAAGGTGGAGGGTTAGGGACTGATACGTCAAAATGGCATATAATGCAGAGTTGATCTGATGCAAGGTCATGGGATACCAGGGAGGACCGAAGAATGTTATCACCAGGTCTATAAAGAATCCAGTTTAAAATGTGACCATGTTTATGGGTGGTTTGGTTAACTGACTGTTTGAAGTTGAAAACATTAATGGAATCTATGAGTTTTGATGTGTTTGGGTTTCCGTGACAGTCAAAGTGAAAGTTGAAATCTCCAAGAATAATCAGGTTGCCACCTATCGAATTTCCATACTCCAGGAGATTCGGAAACTGCTCCAAAAAGAGAGATTCAGCCAGCTTGTTTTTTTCTACTGGGAGGAGGGCTGTATAGGCAGAAAAAATGGACTGACCTTTGCTCCATTGTGAGTGTGGTTTGGACTAGTTCAAACGATGTGTGGTCGAAATTGAATGTTGTGGTGTGCTGTTGAAAATCTTGTTCTTGTTATCGCTACATCCCTTAAATGGATTAACATATCAACATGAAGTTTTCACATTTTAGAGACTTCCTATGCCGTCCTCAAGCCCAATATGACCATAGCAGTGGTCACGGTGAAAATCTTATTATCTCCACTACGACTATTTTCTGTTCAAGCGCGTTTGGGAGGGGCTAAGATTTGTTTTCGAAAACAAAGTTGGTCCCACACTTTGCTTAAAAAATGTTTATGGTCCCAGTCTAACCTTTATTTTTATATTGTTGTATAACTCTATCCTTATTAAGGAATTCAAAATATATTTTGAGTCAAGAAATAATTGCCTCCCCGTCTAGATCGGTACATGTCTCTTTACATAACATGGAATAATGCAGGAGTACACATTGGTCTCTAATTAGATGGTCATTTTATCATCCAGGATTAATATCTGTTAAGGAAGTCAATGGCAATGAAGACATTTTCAATGGGACTAAAGTGATCGATGCGGCTAGGGAGTTTCTGATACTTCCCATAAAAAAAGAGTTGCTGCCTGGCCACAATTACACAGTGACTATCAGTCAGTTCGAAGGACCATTGAAAGACGATTTATATGGTCTGCACTTGAGCCGATATCAGAATGGTTTTAACCAAACAGTGTATGATCTCTCTCTCTCTCTCTCTCACACACACACACATACATACATACATACCAACGCGCTCAGTTAAACACTATTAAGCCTTTTCTGTATCTGACAATTTCAGTTGTGAAAACTAGACAAGACATATTTCATGTTTTCTTCGTATATATTACCCAGCTTTAAGTTGATATTCTGTGTTTCTAAATGTTGTCAAGTGTAACTTATGAAATGGTAGATAAGGAAAATTGGAGATGAAAAAATGGGCTTGGTAATGTTCTTTCGCATCATGATATTTAAGAGCATATTTCTGAAGAGTTCAATCTACTGATGAAAAGTCTAAGAAAAATTTAAGAACTATACCTGTCAATGGCATCTATATGCGAAAAGTTCAATGACAAAGAAATAATATTAAGTATACTGCAAACTCTGTAAAACATACTTTTTTTCTCAAATGATACATTCAGCCCTTTTTTCAGTATAGTGTTTTGGTGTTATTGTTAAAAGTTACTATTCCTACAGTTATAATATAAACTATTTTGCCCAGTATACACATGTAACTCAACCATAACTATTTTTTTGTCGCTAAATTAGCTTAGATATCCTAAAGGGATTTTGTTTTAAAGTTTGGTCTCGGTTAGAAAGCTTTTGCTCTTGGTCGATTTTACACATATGCCATCTAGAGATTTAACATTTTGGTGAGCTACATTAAACCAGATTCTCATTTGCATGAAATAAACTATTTTAAAATAAAACTTTCTTGTCATACTATTTTCAGATATAGTGCCATCACTCATTTCGAGGCCACCCACGCAAGAAAGGCTTTTCCCTGTTTTGACGAGCCGGCTATAAAAGCTGCATTCGATATAACTCTAGTGAGAAAAGAACATATGAAGGCATTATCAAACATGCCTATAATACGAAATACAACAAGGTGAGGAAATAAAGTCTGTCCACTGAGCCAAATCCCTCATTTAAATAATTCCATTCTTTCATTGCACTCCTGCAAGAATTATAAAGGAAATATTTCTGACTCAGTTGGCTGAAACTGAGGCTGAGCATTATCTAAACAAAACTGAGAGTGAGATAATTTAATGAACAAAAAAATAAATATTCCAGGTATATGGCCATTACTTTTCTAGCACCATGTCTGGATGAGCCAGCGATAAAGGCAAGATTTAACGTGACCCTTGTGCATAAACAAGGGACGACAGCGCTATCAAATATGCTGATAATGCAGACGGAATCCAGGTAAAATATTGATATCCAAAAGCTGTTGTGTCAGAACTTCCTGAAAACTAAACTGAACGTGAATCTCAGACCCCATCAAATTGTTAGGTGAGTGAAAGTGACCCAGGCTATGGAAATCCTTCACGTTTAAGCTGCTTGCTAGAAAATGTTTTGAGATTACAGGGATGACATTCTCAAGAAAAGTGTTTCAAACAGATCATGCCTTCTGGAATATGAATCTAACTAAATAATTTATATCACTTAAAATACTGTTCTATCAGTGAAAAATGTCTAAGTATTTTACATACAACCTAACCGTATTTAATACAAGATGAGTTTTTAATATTATTTTTACAAGGGTCATTTAATGCTTAAACCTTGAGATGATTAATTCGGATCTGTCTCATTTTGTCTCTGGATCAGTCCCATTCTATCTCTGAAATAATTTATGTTTATAAGACATTACTAATGTTTTGTCCAAAGAAAATAATAGTCTGTCAGTTTTGTTTAAATTCTGTATTGGGAAGCGTGTATTTTTAGGTCTACTAGTCATAGACTTGAAGAGCTTTTGCAATGGTCTGACGTCCATTCATTCAATGTGGCTGCTACAGCGGCAATATTGAAAATAGTGCTGTCTCTACTTCTCCTGAATGGATGGACGTATAAAATAGGGGTTTCACCAAAAGACTTCTTATGATGTCTTGTTCATCCTAAATGACAATGGTTTATATCTGACATGTTATATGGCCGTTAAGGCAGCCGTTTAAAAATGTGTTATCGCTACCCCTCCTGAATCGATGGTCATATCATGATGGGGTTTTAAAGCAATACTTTATATGATGACAAGCTGTTCCTGAATAAGAATGATTATACTGTACTCTGAAATCCATTATGGCCACAAAGACTGCCATCTTAAAAATTATTGTTATCAGAACTATACCTGTTCGGTATATACTTGTTGGCGGCAGTTTTGTTTTTCCTTTTTATGTACAGTGCCTATGCATGTATATAAAATTCAATATTATTTTTTAAATAAAATAGACATGTATCTCATTGTCCAAATAAGTCTGTTAAGCTGTTGTGTTCTCTCCAAGAAATTTGGCTTTTCAGGGACAAGAGATTTGTATGTCTTGTATTTAGATTATTTGAGAATTAATTATGCATTGCCTGTTCAAATTTAATCTTTAAAAAATAATTTTCTTCTAAAGTTTTTATCTTGATGCCTGTTCATTTTGTACTTGAAGAGATGCCAGCATCACGTTACCTCTTTGGTTTTACATATTGCATGGAATTGGCCATGTAATTATCCGCAGAGCAAACTTGCTAAGAAAAAAGGTAATAAAGCCTGTCATATAGGACACCTGTATAAACGGAATAGTTGCTCTTAAAATGATCCTTAAGAACATTTTCTTTATTCCATTTACATACTGAACCTCTATAAAAGGGACACATGATAATCTGAAACATGATGTTCGTTTTAATGTCCTTTACATAATGATTTCACTTTGCATATATTAAATAAATTTTTCGACTTCAATCAAAAATGTTATCATTAACTTAATGTAGAACATATAATATTTTACCTCAAAAAATTCTGACAACTCAGCATCACCATATCAGATCTGAACGGCAACAAACTGAACAGTAAAGAAAGTATACCTCACGCTGCACTATATGACACCAGTGATTTATTTTACTTACCCATAAATGGCACGTAATCTATTTAGAAATTGAAATAATTAAAAGATTTATAATAAAAAACCAAGATCTGAACGCCTGGCAAGGGCGAAGAGAAATCGCCGAACATTGCATTTATTGAATGCTTCTTTAATTATAGCTATAATTCATCTGTACATATGTACATATCTGTAGAAATAATATCTTTTTTCACCATAGATTTTTTTACTTGTGCAAATCAAAATCGTGCTTGATTTCAAATTAAATATGTATGCAGTATGTTAGGAGTCCATCAACCACCTCGAAAATCCAGCCATCGATGTTAAAAAGATTACAGTTTGCTCTCCAGTTTGATCCAGACATGCAAGTGCCAAGTTTGCATTTTTGTTTGGATAAAATATATTTTACTTTTAAAAAAAGTTGATTCACCATCCAAATTGAAATCTCGACTTAAATTTACCTTTAAAATTAAACATTACAAGTAAATGCTGTGCCTCACTTAAATTTCATTACCAAAAAGGTCAACAGTAGTGACTTGAAGTGTAGGATATCGGTGATGTTGGTGCCAGATCTAAAAGATTGCTGTAGCTAATTGGGATTTGGGTTTGGTATTTTACGTCACAGCAACAGAAATAGGGTACCAAGTGGTGACACAATTAAAATAAAGTGCCTTGCCCAAGGGCACACCATAGTGGTCAGTCAATGAGTCAATGCAACCCACTAATTTAACTATCCTGACCTTAGGGGCAAGAGAGCTTTGGCATGACTCTGCGTACACAATCCATTTACTCCACTATATACCCTCTGTTTCATCTTTTAATTTTAAACACAAAAGTCAGGACATGAGACCATAGAAAATCGAAGCTTTTGTTTGATTTTTATTTTGTTCTGAGCAAATGAAAAAGGTGCTAAACATTTACGTCCCAAATGATTGATTTAATACAAATTTGCATGCCAGAACTGAAATCGTGTGATCTCCAGGCTAGATCGTTTTATTACACATGCTAATTGTGTGATCTCCAGGATAGGGCATTCTATTACATGTGTTCATCATGTGATCTTCAGCCTAGAGCATTGTATTATACATGTTCATTGTGTAATCTCCAGGCTAGATCATCGTATTACATGTGAACACAATCTTTTATTCTTTAGTCGACATTGTCAAAATGTTACTCTTATATGTCGATAGGAAAAATCCTGTTTTTGATGAATATAAACAGCACGATTCATCTCAAAGTAAAATATAAGACAAAGAAGTCGGAAATTTGTTTTATCTCTTAAATATAATACTGATAATTTATCTGTGTGAGATAAATATCCCAGATGAACCTTAAGTCTGAGAATGGCATTTCTAGATCTCAAAGTAAGCTTTGAGATGGAGAAGTATTATATTATCACAGCAAGAGAAAAACCCTGATAATTTAGGTCATGAGACAAGATCTCAAATAAACGTTAAGTCTGAGAATGACATTGCTAGACTGCAGAGTAAAATATGAGATAAAGAAGTGAGAAAGTTGTATCATCTCTTCAAGAAAAACTGACAATTTAGGCCTTTGTGATAAGTATCTCGGATGAACTTAAAATCTGGGGTTATGATTGCTTTATCTCAAAGCAAAGTTTGAGATGCAGATGTTAGGTATTCATATTCTCTGTAAAATAATACCAAGTATTTAAGCCGGTGAGATAAACCCCAGCTGAAACTTATGTCTCAGAACGTGATTGCTTCATCTAAAAGTAAAATGTGAAATGGTGAAATCAGAAATGTGATTTGCATCTATAAGATTATACTGATAAAAATTCTCTACTGGACCTTACATCTGAGTATAGGATTGTTTTATGATAGTCAATTCTGTCAAAATGCAATATATACTTTTTTCCATTAGCAACTAATAAAGATGGAGCATGAAAGTTCAGCTGTATTATATGCGAAGTGTAGGACATCAGAAACTATCCAGGAAGAAATGTTTGATTAGTTTGCATGTGGCAATGTGTTTTCTGTTTTCTTTCTCGTTGTTGTTGATGATGTTGTTGTTATACTCCAAGACCAATTGACACATGCAGAATGTTACTTCTATCCTCCAGAATGTAGTACCAACGTGGCAAAGATATTAACTTTTATCAAGATGAGATTTTCACTAATACGCTTCTTGTGATACATATTTGGTTCAAATGGTGCTTGTCGTACATCCAATATGCCTGCCATGGTTGTCTTAAAAATCTTGCAGTCACAACTTCACCTGGATGGATGACCAATATGACATGAGGTTTCACCCAAATGCTTCTAATGATGATTGTCCTAAAAGAAAATATTACTGAGCTAGCCTCTAGTGTAAGCCCCAAACCAGTTAATTTGAAAATATTCTTATCGCTGAAGAATAATAGAGATTGTTTTAACAGTTAAAAGGAAGAAATGGTCTTATATTGAATTTATGGAAATTCTTTTTGCCCCATCGAGTGTTTGTCTCTTTGGAAGACTATTGTTTATTAGTCATAAACAAGAACTTACGGGACGGGATGGTCTTTCGTCTGTCGTCGGTCCGTCCTTTAGCACAAGTGTGTTATCATTACTCCTCCTAAGCTACTTGCAAGATTGTCATGAAGCTTAATCTACACATTTATCCAGTCATGTAGTACTCTAATTGGTCCTGAATACAAACAATATTGCTTGGACATCCAATATGATCACCACAGTGGCCATCTTGAAAATCGTGTCATCGCTACTCCTCCAGAACGAATTGTCGTATCAACATGGGGTTTTAACTAAAAGACTTCTCATGATGTCTAGATGGTGCTAAATGACAATGGTTTTGATCTGATCTCCATCTTGAAAATCTTGTATCGCTACTCCTCCTACATAAACGGTCATATAAACACGGAGTCTTCAACACGGGGTCATCACGAAAGGGCTTCTTATACTGTCCAGTTGGTTATATGACAATGGTATCAATCTGATGTCCACTATGGCTGCCATGAAAATTATTATTTGCTCATCTCCTGAATGGATAGTCACATCAACATGGGGTTTTCATTAAAGCATTTTTACTGATGTCCGGTTGGTCCTAAATGAAGATTATATGGATCTGACATCCAATATGGCCCCCTCAGTGGCCATCTTAAAAATTGTGTTATTGCTGCTCCACCTGTATGGAACGGAAAGCCATATTGGCATATTGATTTTACCACAAGACTTTTATGATATCTAGTTAGCAATGATAAATATAGTTCCGATCTCTTGTCTAATATGGATAACACAATGTCCAGTATGGATGACTCGGTGTCAAGAGTTAAGATGTTGTTATCACTGCTTTTTAATGAATACTCATATCAGTATGGTGTTGTCACTAAAAGACACCGTATAATGTTTTGTTGGTCATAATTTAAATGGTGCTGATCTGACATCTAGCACTAGGCCAGCGTGAAAATCTTGTTTTCTTTCCATTTCAATGGAAAGTCATTTTTGGCATGGGCTTTTCATCAGATGAGCGCTTATGGTGTTGAGATGGTCCTAAATAAAAATGTCAAATCTTAATTATATGGGATCCATCGGGACTCTCTTGAAAACAATTGTTAGTGCTTCACCTCCCAATAGTTTTTATATACAGTATCTGTATTGGGGTTTTCACCAATAGACTTAATGAAAATGGTGCCAATTATACATCCAATATGGCTAATATGACAACTATCTTAACAATCTTGTTGGCACTACTCTCCAGATTCATATGACATGGGCTTTTAACCAAAGGACTTTTAATTAAGTCTACTTTGTCCTAAAATGACAATAGTGCCAGTCTGACATCCGATATTATTGTGTCCTAAATGACAATAGTGCCAGTCTGACATCCAATATTACTTTGTCCTGAATGACAAAAGTGCCAGTCTGACATCCGATATTACTTTGTCCTAAATGACAATAGTGCCAGTCTGACATCCGATATTACTGTGTCCTAAATGACGATAGTGCCAGTCAGACATCCGATATGTTCACCATAAAATTAACATGAAACTCTTGTTATCACTGAAGAATATTAGAGATGGTTGCATAGCTCGACATTTAAAATGAAGAAATGATCTTATCTTCACTTTCTGGAAATTACTCTGGACCTGTAGAGAGCCAGTTCCTTCAGGGAACTCGTGTCATTTCTGCTCAGCTTGTCATTTACCTTACCATGGATCTGTGTGCAACAGTGGAGCTTCTAGTATCCAAACCTAATTATAGGAACTTTCAGTGAATCTAAACTACTGTAATGCCACATTAAGGTTTCTAATACAATATACAATAAAAACTTCATTATCCGAACTGTTGATTGCCGGAAATATTTCATGTCACCAGATAAGTTGATGAAACCACTATTTTATTATATTTGTAATTTGTCTCACTTTGATAAGCAGTTATCACCCGAATTATTTTCATAGCCATGCATGTTTGTGCCTGCATTCATTTTAATTTGTATGACATGCTTTATTTAGGAAAAAGATATTAAACAATGTTTCGAATAATATTTAAACTGTTGATTTTTTAGGGGTGATGGATGGGTCGCTGATCATTTTCAAACGACACCGATTATGTCCACATACCTCCTTGCTTTCATCATTTGCGATTTCGATGTCCTCACTAATACGTCTGGTAATGTTACGGTAGGTACTTCATGTTATGAAAATAAGCTTACTCTAAATCAGCTGAGATTAATTTATTTCTTAGCAATGATAAAGAGTAACAACAAAATTTGCCCCACCGTCAAATAACATAGAAGGTACGGCAAATAAGTGCATGTGTTTTAGCTCTCCTGGTCATAGACCGGAAGAGCAAAATGATGGTCTCTTGTCAGTTGTTCGTATGTCTGTTAGCACAAGTTTGTTATCACCACTCCTCCTACACCACTCCTCCTAAACTATTTGGATAATCACCATGAAACTTTACGTGCACACTCATCACAAGGTCTGGTTGGTACAGAATGAAAATGGC